>BHFT01002342.1:0-13483 GCA_004320025.1 Laticauda laticaudata
GTACAGAACAGATGCATCGCGTTAACCAACGGATTGTAAGTGTTTTTCTCCATTTTACATCCTCTTTCCATCCGTTGCTGCAGCGTGACAGGGGCTTTATCTATCTTTATGCAGGAATGATTTATTAAGCAAAACAAATTTGGTCATCTATTGTACCTTAGAGGGACGCAGTGGCTCAGGGGTTAGAGTGCTGAGCTTGTCGATTAGAATGCTTGGCAGTTCAGTGGTTCAAATCCCTAGTGCCATGTAATGGAGTGAGCTCCCATTACTTGTCCCAGCTTCTACCAACCTGGCAGTTTGAAAGCATGTAAAAATGCAAGTAGAAAAATAGGGACCACTTTGGTGGGAAGCTAACAGCATTCTATGCACCTTCAGCATTTAGTCATGCCGGCCACATGACGACCGAGACATTTTCGGACAGCTCTGGTTCTTCGGCTTTGTTACAGAGAAGAGCACTGCCCCCTAGAGCCAGAAATGACTAGCACGTATGTGCGAGGGAAACCTTTACCTTATTGTACCTTGGCTTTTGAATGAAGAGAAGATACCAAAAAATTGAAGTTTAACAGATTTAACAGATTAACAGAATTTGAAGAGACCTTGTAGATCATCTAGCCCATCCCCCTACCCAAACTGAAGACTCTACACTATTTCTGACAGGTGGCTGTTCAGGCTCTTCTTGAAAGCTTCCAGGGATGAAGGTCCCACAACTTCTGAAGGTAAGCTGTTCCATGGGTTGATTGTTCTCACTGTCAGAAAATTTCTCCTTACTTCCAGGTTGAATCTCTCCTTGTTCAGTTTCCAACCCTTATTCTTTGTCCGGCCTTCAGGTGCCTTGGAAAGTAGCTCATTTTCCTTCCTCTCTATGGCAGCCCCACAGGGTTAAAAGTAAGACTGTGGTTGTGTTGAGCGGGAGATATATCTGGGGAAGTGGTTCAGACTGAGACCCAGATGGAACAACAACAAAGAATCTTCAGAATTTCTCTATTATTATCCATAGATCTTTAATGTGGCCTAAGCTTTACAAGTTTTTTGGGTTTTTCCTTAAAAATCACTTTAAGAAGACCAGAAATACTGGGAAACTTGAAAAGTAAGGCCATCTAGGTGCTTCCTTCATCTGCATTGCCATTCTTTGGTTCTTTGCACACTGTCTCATTGATGTAAAGTTAATTTTGTAGCTGATTTTGTCCCAAGAGAATCACTTCTCTTCACTGGTCTGTTTGCTAGTTGTTGTTTTTCAGCTTGGCAGTGTATGACTATTATATTGTGGGTGTTAGAAACCATTACATGGGGAAAGGAGAAGAAATTCCCCTCCCTTTTTAATTTAATTGTATTTAGTTTAGTTTGTCAAGCATGTATAAGAAAACAAGTATCAGTATGAACATAACATATAAACATATAAGTATAAACAGATATAAGTTTATACCCCAAATCCTAAGATTTGGATATTTCATCATTATGGATTCATTGAGAACACAGTTTCATTGCTTTTAAGTGCAATACTTAAGGTTTATCTGCACATGCATGCTCCAGTTTGAATTTTTGAAATAACGTGTCACTGTGTGCAGGAGAAAGAATGGCAGAACCTGGGGCAGAGTTAAAAGAGGGATCAGCCTAGAATCCCTATGCCGCTGCAAGCAAACTAAATCCAATCACTCTTGAATTTTAATAACCTTTTTCTTGCTCCAAGATAACCATTGTTAAGAAGATTCCTGTCGATAGGCATGAGTATCAATAAACCAGTTTCAATGAAACCTCGCTGGGAACCTGATCTTTTGCACCTGACACTGTTTTGTTATTTAGCACATTAGAGCTCTCACGTTTTTGCTTTTTTTTTTTAACATACTAAAATGCAATTGTAAATCCAACTGGGGAACTGGAAAGCAGCTGAAAATCTCTATGCTTAGGAAACTTTATGTGTGCATTTGGGACAGCTTGCTTGATGATATGAAACAAAATTGTTCAGAAGCCATTTACCTGTTCTTTTTGCTCTACCACTGAAACTTTTCCATTATGAGCAAGAAGGCAATTTTTGAGAAGCAGGAAGCTCCCCCTCCTGCTGTTGGAAATGCCCAAGGCTGCTTCTGTGTAAATTTTAGCTCTTTATAAGGAACTATACAAAGGAAACCAAACCAGTTCTATGATTAAAGAGAATACATTAAAAAGGAAGGTGAGAGATGCCACTCAGAACCATTGAGATGAAAGACACGTGGAGAGATTTCTAATAGAAACATAGCAGTTCATAAAAAAAGTATCACAAAAGTCAGCATGGGTAACATTTGGGCATAGTAGGAAATTTAGAGGTAAAATTTTATGAATGAAAGTTAAAAGTGGGAAACAGATGTAGCCAAAGGAGGTCTCTTCTTATATGGAGAATAATGAACAGCTTAAATGGCTGTTTGTGTCTGTAGTACTTTTGGTCAATTCACTATTTAAAAAACAAAAACAAAAAACTAGATATTCTTCATGGGAAAATATCTTTAATTGGGATTTATTGTAGCCAAATCACTTGCTCTGAAGCCATTTAATTCTGAATAATCTATTGCTCATTCACAATGGGGAAAATTTCATTTTTTGGAGATGGTGGATGTCAACCCTCCCCCCCCAAAAAGGGGGGGAAATTTACATGTCCCAGGACAATGTATCAGGATCCAATCTGGATTGGTCTTCCGATTTTTAAACTCAATAGAACAGAATAGAATAGAATAGAATAGAATAGAATAGAATAGAATAGAATCTTTTAAACTCAGAATAGAGTAGAGTAGAACAGAACAGAACAGAACAGAACAGAACAGAATAGAATAGAATAGAATAGAATAGAATAGATGAAGGGACCTTGCAGGTCTTCTAGTCCAACCCCCTGCTTAGGCAGGAAACCCTATACCATTTCAGACAAATGTTTATCCAATTTCCTGTTAAGAACCTCCAGTGTTGGAGCATTTACCATTTCTGGAGGCAAGTGTTCCACTGTTTAATTGTTCTAACTGTCAGGAAATTTCTCCTTAGTTCTAGGTTGCTTCTCTCTTGATTAGTTTCCATCCATTGCTTCTTGTCCTGCCCTCATGTGTTGTGCAGAATAGCTTGACTTCCTCTTCTTTGGGGCAGCCCCTGAGATACAGGAACACTGCTATCATCTCTCCGCTAGTCCTTCTTTTCATTACATACCCAGTTCCTGCAACCATTCTTCATGCTGGAGCTCATCCTTAGGGAACTTCTCTCGACTACAATGTGGTATCTATCTATCATATTCCATACTTTACATAAAACTTAACTTGAGGAAAATATAGTGTGTAGTGTTATGGAATTTAGTTTTAAATTAAATTGACGATCTGCCTTTTTCCTGATGACAAATAACTAAACTGACTTTTGGTGTCGCCAGAACTGAAATAAACATTTTGAACGTTGGCATCAATATCATTAAACATCCAAGAATGATTGTAAGACAGTGTAAATCAGGCCTGTCAAACTGGCAGCCCATGGGCCAGGTATGTCATCTGCAGGCCATACCCACTCTGGCTCCGCAAAGATAAAAAATGTCATGATACATTTGATCACATGACACCCATAATGTAAATAAATAAGAAATTTGTCAGAAGAATTTCACAGGTGACTTTTTTTTAATCCATTATCCTTATTGAACATTTATATGATAACAAACCAAAAGAAAAAAAGGAAAGGAAAGAAAAGAAAAGAAAAACAAGAAACATATAGATGACTTCTGAGCTTCTTTTCTTTTCAGATAATTACATTCTTATTGCTCCTTCTCTCTCTCCCGTATTTTACAATCCCCACCCCCTTTATTTAAACCTCATTTTCCTTAGTCTTCAAATTCATAAACATCAATTTGGAATGTACAGAATAACAGAGTTAGATGGGAACTTGGAGGTCTTCTAGTCCAACCCCCTGATCAAGCAAGAAATCCTATACCACTTCAGACAAAGGTCATCCAAACTCCTTTTAAAAACTTCCAGTGTTGGAGCATCCACAACTTCTGGAGACAAGTAGTTCCACTGGTTACTTGTTCTAATTATAAGAAAATGTCCCCTTAGTTCTAGGATGCTTCTCTCCTTAATTCATTTTCACCCACTGCTTCTTGTCCTTCCTTCAGGTGCTTTGGAGAATAGCTTGACTCCCTCTTTGTGGGAGATATTGGAACACTGAGCTATTGGAACATTGCTACCATGTCACCTCCAGTCTTTTTTCTTCATTAAACTAGACATATCCAATTCCAGCAACCACTCTTCATATGTTTTACTCTCCAGTCCCCTAATCATCTTCATTGCTCTTCTCTGTACTCTTTCATTTTTCTTCTTTCAGCAAAAATAAAATCCTACAAAGTTTCCAGTCTTTTTTATAAAAAGAAAAACAGCATATGTTACACAGCCTTTTTTTAAAAAAAGAAAAAAGAAATCTGGAATAAATTGAAATTTGATGTTGGGTTCAGTAGTTGAGTTGAGAATATGCAAAGCCTTACTGTCAATTGTGCGAGAGAAAAAGATCATAGATCACCCTGCCTGCTTTCCATGAATGGCTTCAAGATAGCTAGCATCTAATTTTAATAACCAATCCACAAGGGTGTGTGAATTAATGCAACCTCATCTTCAGAAGCAAAGCCCCAGTGGACTAATCAAGATTCATGAGGACATGATCTACACAAGTAGCTGGGTCATTTACATGCTACTTCAGGAAACGAATGCCACCAAGGGACACATTTAAACTGGGAAGAAGACATGAATCTAAGAGTTGCAAAGCAGGTAGAGCCCATCACTCATACAGACTGGATAAGTGGGGATATGTCATTTAGGTTTTGCCCTTTTGCATAAAGTTCTAAACTTGAGATGGTAGAAGGTTGTTTTTTCAACTTTTCAGACTGGACTTTGAAGTTCTTAAATGGGGACTTCTGTTTTACTCCAAAAACCAACTAAGACATATTGAGATTCTGGTAAGTAAGTTTTTGTTTTAAATGTTCCTTGCCTACAGACAGAAATCTTGCCACACTAAAGCAGACTACTTGCACCCCTAATGATGTATGCTGATAACGCCAAGGAGGAACTGTTCTGACTCTCTTCCTCTCAAACAAATAATATAAACTTCACTTTCCTTTGCTCCTTTGGAATGCAGCCCCTCTTTCCTAGGAATCCAGACGACATTCCACCATAGTTTGATACCCACTTGTCTAAGTAGGTCACAGCTCCAGTTAATCTCCTGTGGGATTTTGAGGAAATATTTCACAAATCCACAATCATCATAACATCATGTGAAATAAGAATGATCCTCAACAGTTGTATAAGGAGCATAACTGTAATTTATTTATTCATATATTTATTCAGTGGAAGCCAGAGTAGATTCAGTCAGTCTGATAAAGCTGACAAGCCCTTCATGTCACAAAATATGGAGTCCATAAAGAATAATCTATCAAGCTTTTGAAACTTTGACCAAGATCCCAACTGTTATGAATGCTTTGGGTATGTCATCCATCCATAGTTGCACAGCTAAGTAACTTCAAGCATATCCAAAGCATTATATGGGAAAGAGATGTTTAAGAATAATAGCTAAACAAAGGGTAATAACTACAACAAAGGAAAAAAAAACAGTTGATGGATGTGTCAAGGAAAGTAAATTTTGCTATGCATACCTCTTCTGCATAGCAACTGCACCTTTAATTTTGTATAGAGTCCTTGATGCTCTTTGAGCTTTCTTGTTTTCTTGAAGACATTTCATTACCCAACTAAGTAATATCATCAGTGTTGGTATGCTGATCCACAGCTTCAGTGATGTTACCTATTTGGGTAATGAAATATCTGCAAGAAAACCACCAATCTCAGAGAGAGCCCAAGGACTCCACAGTTCAACCCTGAGTTACAGATATTCTCTTCTCTTAGTACCATTTTATTTTGTGATTGTAATAATCTACATTGATTCCAGAAACAAATTCAAATGCTCCACTCAAACAAAACTCATCAGCATTATCCTTGAGTTTATTTTTTCTTTTCTACTATAAAAACACTTCAGCACACCCATGTTCCATGTTCCCTTTCCATTTGTGAATTTTGGAGACATTTTGACATCTTCGGCTTTGCCAGTCTACAAGGACTTCTTCACATCCTACGAGGCTGATGGCTGCTGTATCTATTGAAATGGTTTTTCTTCAACAGCAGAGCTCATAATTGAAACCACTTCCCTTGAAATCTGCTTAGATTTTCAGCAGGCCTGGGAAAACAGCAGATTTGTAGCTGAATGCTTTCCAAGCAATCTGTTTAGTTCTGCATGTGCTTCAACTCAATTTCATGGCAATTTCATAAGGAGGTTGTATTTTAATCCAGTGTGCTACAGACCTGTAAGTTGTGCCCCCATCTCCAACCACTTTCTTTGACTAATAGTTTGAGCATTTTTTTATGCCACATTGGTTAGCAATATGAATTATTGTTCCAGCACATTTCCAATTTGTTTCTGCTTTAAATTATCATGCAATAGCTCCCCAATTATTTTCCTCTTTTTGAGCCCTTTTTTGTATATGTCTCTCTGTATTTCATTGATGTGCTTTGTTTTTCTATCTTTCCAAGCTTTTACTGCTAAGAGCTAATACATCAAATAAGCCATATGAAAAATGCCCAAGCCAACCGCTAGCTCTTCAATCTCTAGTCTTTGATCTTCTCAGGAAAGGAGAATATTTCTAAAGGATATCCAGAGAAGTGGGATACACACAAATTAATTTGTCTACGACACAGAGCATGGTAACCGTAGGTCCTATTCTATGGAGCCATGCATAAAATTTAATGGACAGTATTCACCTACTAATATGTGTTTTCTCAGATCTACAAATTAAACCCTTTACCAATGTTCTTGTTAAATGTGTGACTACTGTGTTAGGCAACCAGACACAGAAGAATATACAGCTAGTTTAGAAAGAACTTACATTCCCACCCATACTTTTGCCCTTTACAAGAGCTCTTGTGTGAATTTTCATTTTTTTAATTTCTGTAACTCTCTTCATACATGTATGATCAGCACTATTTTCTTCTATGATTATGCAATGCAATGGCTAGCCAAAGATGTTGAAAAATAACAGAAAATACTATTCCATTAGGAGTTTTCAGAATAAATTTTTCTCAGATAACAAAATAAAAGTGATGGTTCCAACATACCATTCCTGTGAACAATTCTGAACTCAGTAGGACTACTGAGCAGATGCTTATAGAATTATTCTACATCTTTGATTTTGCCCTTATTTGATGTTTTCATCTAAATTCAACTGTGTTATTAATGAATCTTTGCCAACTTTTATTCAGATTCATCTTTTTTTTTTCCTTTCCAAAAATGAGTATATTTATATTCATGATTAAAGCAAGATCTAATTCACTCAAGAGAAGCAAAAGAGTGACATGAACATTTTCAGTGAAAGGTGAAAAGGGCAAAGAAGAATTTGAAGAGAAAAAAATGCCAAAGGAATCAATGGATTCAGAAGCAAGGAAGCTGACAATTGAGCAAAAAGGAGAAGTGAGATATCATATAGTTCTACCAAGAACTTGAAAGTACAAATTAAGGATCTCTTGGTTCATGGAGGAAACCAAAGGAAATGATGAGCTACCCAAATCTCACTAGTATCGTTGAGTCTTATTGACTTCAAATGTATTTTTTCTGTCTTGACATTGGTGTAGCTGAAAATATTCAGACATCTTGTTCAAGACACGAAGCTTTTCAGGATGATTCTTTCCCACTCTCCTTTCCATCTACAATTCCTACACATTACAGAGATGTATTTGAAGAGTAAGTGGAGAGCAGGAAAAATAATAATCCAACAGATTCTTCTTTAATCTCTTTGTGAAGTTGAGAGATGGGAATAGCATCATAAAGTAATGAAAAGTAAGTTTGAATAAGGCAATAGGTGAGATAGATAAGCTAAAATATATTCTTGATTGATGCAGATTCATTTAGTCTTTCTATTTTATGCTAAAAAGATTACACACTGGTACATAGTTTCCTGCTTTCTAGCCTAGTGTGTTAGCTACTAGACCAAACTGGCTATCATTCATAGATTGTTGTTTTCATACTTTTCTAATCTGTCATCTCCCTATCTCCCTCTCCCTCCTTTTCTCCCTCCCACTTTCCCCTCTCTCTCCTTCACTCTCTCTCATACGATGTTATTTTTCCCAACTACATTGATTATAAAAATCACATGTCTTTATTTTACTTACACAGTATTCTTTAAAAAATCTATTGTTAATGGACATGAAGTCTCATATTCAGTCAGTATCAGGGTAATTACTCAATTGGTTAAGATAAGGATTTTTTTTAAATACCAAAAATAAAGTACCTCCACGTTTCCTAAATCAACAGAGTTCTGAATCAAAGCCTCTGAAAGCTGACACTAAAAATGTATTCTGAAACCTGTAAAGCAAATTGAATAGCCTCAAGAGGTGTCAAATTTAGGCCAGGCTATGTTGAATAACCTGAAAAGGTGAACTAAGGTTGGGCCCAGTTAATATTCCCATTTATATGGAAATATTCTGTTGGAAGATGGCAATGGCAAGCACTTCAGTTGTCAAGAGAACCACATTCCATGAACTAACTGGAGTCTAGTCAACTTTGATCTGAGAAATGCTTTTATGTACAGTGTATATGCATATGCATATATATATATACATAGTCCCAAAGGTGCTTTTTCAAGAGGCAACTGGACTTTCTTGGTTTTTTTTTTTTTTTAAGATGCTCCACTTCTCATTCAAGAAGTTTCTTGGATGAGAAGTGAAATGTCTTTTTAAAAAAAACAGCTAGAAAGTACAATTATTTCTTGAAAAAGTATCTCCGGGACAACCATGAAATGGATGAATCTTCACAGACATTTAGCTAAGAATTTTGGGATGAATGAATCCTTTGAATGAACTGAAGAAGCTTCTTGGATGAGAAGCAAAATGTTTCAAGGAAATACAAAATCCAGTTGCCTTTTGAAGAAGGACCTTTGGGACAACCATGACCTAGAGGATACAGATTCTCCATAGAAATATGTATATATATTATATATCCCTTCCATGTATCTGAAGCTGAAGACACATATCTTATTATGTCATTAGCAGGGAAAAGAACTGTATTTTGCAATGCCCGGTGGCTATTCTTCCTCCCTTCTTTTATCTCTCTATCTCTTCCCTCACTTTTACAAAAGGGAATTGTCCTTCAGGGATATCTACTGAAAGTATGTACAAAAGAAATGAGGTTAGTTTTATTAATTTACTTTCTTCACAACTGAGTGGCTATAGATTTCGTATCTCATTCCCTTTGGCTCTACTTTCTTCCTCTCTTTAATAATGGTAGATGTGGAAGATGGGGGCAGGGAGAGAGAGGAGAAAAACATACCAAGATCTGTTTTCTTCAGCTTCATTTCACAAGAAGCGCTGTAGGGAGATGAAATCTGAAATTGTTTAGTGTAATGTATAGGTTATTGAGCAGACTAGCTTCACTTTACTGATGATGCAGTATCATTGTCGACCAGTCACTTTGGGATGTATGACTTTATTTGAGCATTGAGGCTTGGACTCGGCAAGTCTTCAGAGTAGCATCCAACAATTCACCAAGAGAAATTGCTAAGATCCAGAGGCAAGGTTTCTTCTTGAATATTCCATTTAGAGCCAATTCAGCCTGCTTGTAAGTTCAAGTCGTATTATGAGAAAGGAAGGTATGAAAGATAAGCCTTTTCTTCTCCAGCGCCTTAAACTATGAATATTCATTTGACCCTGTACAATTTTTTTTAAAGCCAACCTGAAGATAATAGAATAGGGAATTATAATTGCATTGGATACCTTTTGCAAACGATGCTCACTTTGCAAAACACTCAATCGTTGCCAAAGGTAAGAAGAGGGAACATGCAAGGGAATGTGTGAAGCCAAAAAAGTAGTTCAGAGCTTTGTTTCAAAAACATAATAACTCAAAAGTCCTCTCTTCAAAACTCAGCATTATCTTGGGAGTTAGGAAATGTGGCAAAAGATGAGTTATGCATTAAAAATATACCAAGTGGAAAGAAAGAAAGAAAAAAAGAAAGAAAGAAAGAAAGAAAGAAAGAAAGAAAGAAAGAAAGAAAGAAAGAAAGAGGAGGAAAGGAAGGAAGGAAAGAGGAAAAAGGGAGGGAGGAAAGGAAAGGGAAGGGGAGGGAGCTAGAGATGCATAGATGAATGGATAGATGATAGAGATAGATAAATAGATATAGATAGATGATGGATGATAGATAGATAGATAGATAGATAGATAGATAGATAGATAGATAGATAGATAGATAGATAATAGATAGACAGACAAATAGATTAGAGATAGAATGATAGAAAGAAAGATAGATAGATAGATAGATAGATAGATAGATAGATAGATAGATAGACAGACAGATGATTGATAGATGATAGAATTTTGACATTCTACAAACAAAGTCCATGGTGCACCATTATGAATTTTTATAGAAAAAAAAAACAGAAGAAGGAAGGAAAGAAATGACATTCAAAGTGATATTTAAGTACATGATCTCAGAAATTTAATTTTGCATTTTTTCTTGAAAATGCAACCCAGCACTTTTTTTCAAAAACAAACACATATGCACACATATATTTCTTCTATTCATTGAGATCTTCAAATGATACAAAATTATAAATATACTTATATATGACTTGAGGGATGTTGGTGGCTCAGTGTCTAAGATGCTGAGCTTGTCAATCAGAAAGGTCGGCAGTTCAGCAGTTCAAATCCCTAGTGCTGCATAACAGAGTGAGCTCCTATTACTTGTCCCAGCTTCTACCATCCTAGCAGTTCGAAAGCATGTAAAATGCAAATAGAAAAATAGGGACCCTTTGGTGGGAAGGTAACAGCGTTCTGTGTGCCTTTAGCATTTAGTCATGCTGCCCACATGACCCCAGAGACGTCTTCAGACAGCACTGGCTCTTTGGTTTTGTAATGGAGATGAGCACCGTCCCCGAGAGCCAGAAACGACTAGCACATATGTGTGAGGGGAACCTTTACCTATATATGACTTGAGGAAGTAACATTCTTAAATCAAACCAAATTATTTTACAAAACAACTATTTTAGTACAGTAGGTAAGCTGAAAACATTTATCTATTCTGAAGATAAATGTCCCAGCAACAGGCTAATGACACGAAAGTTAATTTAGTAGAACCTCTGGGAAAGTGTTTTGAATCCACACCTAATAGTTAGGCTGACCTTTGTTTCTAAGCATAGCCCAAAATGTTGGTAAATAATACTAATAAAGCTTGACAGATCTCTCAGCTTCTCTGGGAGAATGTCTAAAAGCAAGGAATATGCAATTTGTGGCACCAATTCAGTTCCATGCCTTTGGTTTCCAATGGCCATAGGAAGTCAGAGGTGAAGCTTCCAAGCATTAATTAAGTCTCTGCTGTCAGCTATCTAAGAACTCTTCTTAATTACCTTCTAATTTCTTAGTTAATGTTTACATTACAGAATTTAATAACATGTACTAATTCATTTAATCAAAAACTTTAATTTTAACAACCAGGTAAATGCCACATAATTATCCAGTTCAAATGCACATACCAATAAGAGTGCAGCAGTAAGCTCATGCTTGACTTCCTATTACAGAATATGAGATAATCTACTGCTCTTCCCCCAATCCCCTGGAGAAGTTCACCAGAATAATGTGGCAGGTACAGTTATGCCCTATTTTTGAGGACAAATAAGCATAATTCCTGCCATTTCAAATTCAATAACTGATTTTCAATAGACAAATTATTCCAAAATTGTTAAAACACAGTAACACATTGTTTTCAGTGTGCTTTTAATTCATTTCTCTGGATGTCCACTGACATCTCACATTGGTATGTTGGAATCCATTTGTTGGAAAGGACTTTCTAGTTGCCTTGCTAGGAGATCTGTCAGAAACTGATGGTGGAAAGCTGGCAATGATTAAAGCCATTTTCTTTTTTTAAAAAATAAAAAAAATGGAATTCACATGCTTTATAACACCTTGATAGGACCACATTGGGAATAGTGCACCTAGTTTTGGTGCACTAGGTGCACTAGAATATAAAAAAAATGTTTATACTCTGGAAAGAAGGCAGAGAAGAGCAACAAAGATGATTAGGGGACTAGAGGCTAAAACATATGAAGAATAATACAGGAACTAGATTTGTTTAGTCTAGTAAAAAGAAGAACTAGGAATGACCTTCTTCTTCTTCTTCTTCTTCTTCTTCTTCTTCTTCTTCTTCTTCTTCTTCTTCTTCTTCTTCTTCTTCTTTTTTGGGGGGAGAGGGTAGGGGGAAGGCATGCAATTCAAGTGGATGACAGAAATCTCCCTTTTAATTTTGAACCAAGAATACTTCCTTTTATAACCAGTCTAGGCATTTTGCAAGTATTATTTGTGTTAACTGTCGCTGTCATGGGATATATAATTGGTTCCTACTCTCTCTCTCTCTTTCTATGTGAGAAAACGCTGGATGTGGCAGATGTTGTAAAATGGCTAGATAATTTTTCTCAATCATTTTATTATTCTCTTCAGGTGTATCCAAAATAGGGTGTGGAAAGGAGATGAGAACATCTGTTCTGACTTTATGCATTCGATTCCCCACTCCAACCCCAATGTTCTGCAGTAAAGAGGTAGCTATACTCAACCAAATGCCATTATAATCCTCCAGGGAATTTGAAATCATGTGCAATCAGGCTCTTTAACTATGAAGAGGGTCATTATTTTCTCCCCAGAAAAAAGCTGCAAAACGCCTGTTTCATATAGCTGCCACTTATACATGCATACTCTGTCCTTTTATTTTTTTTGAAATGGAATAATCCCCCTGCTGTGGGGAATTCAGTTTAAAGTCCTTAAGAAATTACTTGCATGATGGATTTAAAAAAAACAAAAACATCAAATTTATCATTATGATCTGGAGCAATGGCTTTAAGTTGGAAACTTGAACTGATACATGCTGCAAATGAGAGGGATCTTGGAGTCCTAGTGGGCAATTATTTAAATATGAGCCAACAGTGTGCTACAGCTGCCAAAAAAGCCAACACGGTTCCAGGCTGCGTAAACAGAGGGACAGAATCAAGCTCACATGAAGTGTTAATACCACTTTAAAAAGCCTTGGTAAGACCACACTTGGAATCCTGCATCCAGTTTTGGTCACCATGAGATATATATAAAAAATGTGGAGACTCTAGAAAGAGTGCAGGGAAGGGAACAAAGAGGGTAAGGGGAATATCAAGACCAGTTGCCGGAACTGGGTATGTCTAGTCTGATGAAAAGAAGGACTAGGGGAGACATGATAGTAAGGTTCCAAAATCTCAGGGGTTGCCCCAAAGAAGAGGGAGTCAATCCAAAGCACCTGAGGGCAGGACAAGAAGCAGTTGGTGAAAACTAATCAAGGAGAGAAGCAACTTAGAACCAAGGAGAAATTTCCTGACAGGTACAACAATTAAAAAGTGGAACAACTTGTCTCCAGAAGTTGTGAATGCTCCAATACTGGAAGTTTTGTTTTTTTTTT
>BHFT01002343.1:0-88911 GCA_004320025.1 Laticauda laticaudata
GAACCAATCCCTATGCTGGCTTTCTTAGCCAATCAGATTAGCGAATTTGGAGTAAACTATTTTCATACAGAACACCTTCCTTTCCCAAAGTAAGAGTTTGCATTTAATTTTTAGCAGCAACAAATCACCCTGCTTGGTTCATTAGTAAGAGAGCTAATTACCACTCATACGTCTGCCACCCAACCAGTTTTTCACCCCTGTGGTGTTCAATTTGAATAGTAGGTCTATCCATCTTAGTATCTCTTCCACCAAAATAGATAATTCATGCAAGATTTTTTTCATTAAGAGAACATCTACAACATGCCTTTTTTTATCAGCATCTGTTCGTCAAAGATAACAATACATTAAATTTTCTGGCATTGTTTCTAATTTTTTAAATATTGAATCTTTAGGTCATTCCATTTTGCTTTTTACATTGGGGACAAATATACATGTCTATAAATTGCATTGCATTTTTTTTTAATGCTATCATTTTTTCAAAAAAAATCTGAGATACCTTTTTTTAACTTATACTCATAATTTCTGTAATATGTGCATCTGGAATGCTTTTTTTTTTTTTTTAAGGAATCAGAATAGATAGGACATATATACTCTAAAGCAGCCCTATCTGCATATCCCATGATATCTGGTCAGATGTGGTTAAAAGTTCTCCATAGGACCAAGAACCTGGGCAATTCGCCTGCAGAAGGATTACAAAGTTCAACAGCCATTTTGAAAAGTACATAATAAAACTGGAAAATTTGTAGAAGAAAAAAACAAATTTCAGCTTCAGGGTAAAATCAATATGAGAGTGTTATGGCTTCATTCATTCATTCATTCAATCAATCAATTTACAAGCCACCAACTCTCAAATAATTGTGGTTGGCACATCTCCTTATTTCTATTTTTTCATCTCTATCTTTGTATCTCCATCTCTCTATTTCTTTATCTATCTATCTCACTTCAACTCTCTATATCTGTTTCTCTATTAACTGTCTTTGTCCCTCTATATCTGTATCTATCTGTCTCTACCTTCTATCTCTGTCTTTCTCTATCTTATTTATCCATTTCTACCTCTTTATTTCTCTCTATATATTTCTCTGTCTATCTCAACCTCTATCTCTATCTCTGCCTTTCTCTATCATCTAACTTTACTTTTCTCTCTATTTTTCTCTCTCTTCTCTCTGTCTATCTCTATCTCTGCCTTTCTCTATCATCTATCTTTATTTTTCGATCTCTTCTATTTCAATCTCTTTATCTCTGTTGCTATCTCTCTGTAATCTCTCTCTCACTTTCTCATCTCTCTATATCTATATTTCTATTATCTCTATCTCTCTATCTTCTTTTTTTATTTCTAACCTATCACTATATTAAAGAAACAACTGATCAGAAGAACAAATAATTCAAAATGAGGCCAAAATATAGCAAACCAAAATGACCAAAAGCATGGCAGAAGGACAACAGAGACTCCCACAGTCACCCTGCTTCCAAGGCCTGGGAGAACAACTACATCTCAAGAAGTTTCTTGAGCAATAAAAGGGTGGGAGCCACATACATCTCGAGCTACCACACCCCTACCTATAAGTAAGGTCTCCTGTCCTTAAGTCGATTCAACCTTATGAAGGAACTAGGACCCTCTTAACATTCTTCAACAAATGTGACCCAGTGAATAGCTACTGGAATGCTGGATCATACCAGACAGTAGAGATGATTAGAGATAGGTGGTTCTCTCAGTCCCCATGCCTTGATAACCAAGATCTTGAAGTACACCCAGAAGCCAACTAGTAATCACATATCCTGGGTGAGTCAGAGCTTGTAGATGGTCTCCAAGGGCAATCCCAAGTAGCCCTGTCACTAAGAGAAGCTGACATGACAGCATGGACCCAAGCACAGGTCACCTCCTGGAGGGGAGGATGTTCTGCTTTCAATCATCCTAGGCCAGGGATGTCAAACCATCTGAGCATGTCAAAAATTCAGAAATTTTCTATTTTGACTCTGCTGGCAAAATACACACTCACCGGATAAAAGAGACCGCCCTGGTTTTCGTCTCTGGACCATCTGGAAGTCGTGTGAGAAGGCCCTGCTCCTGTGAGGCTCCGGAGCTTCCAAAACTCATGCAAGATTGATTTTTATAGGCCTTATCATGTTTGGAGGCTGTGGGCAAGCAGGTTTCTCTTGTGCACCTTCCAGAGGGTCCAGATGCCTGGTGTTTCACCAAAATTGACATGGCGCATCACCTGTGACATGTCATAGGTTCACCATCTCTGAGAACATCTGGTTGACCACTGTAATGTTGAACTAGGATGGGTCTTGGGTTAAACATCAAGACCGGGTTTGCATTGTTCTGACCTTAAAGTCTTATATGGTTACAATTATACCTTTTCTCTTGATTTTATTCCTTGGTATGGAGAGGTCAAGGGCGGGCTACATCTTCCACTCATTTTATTTGGGCCAATGTTTCTTCTCCCCATGTTTTTGGTGGCATCTAAGCCAGCATTGGCAGCAATGTTGGCAGTTACTATATTCTGCATTTAACAAGAGCCAAGAAGGGAATCTAGCAAATTGATCCAAGTTAAGTTTAGTTTAGTTTAGTTTAGTTTAGTTTAGTTTAGTTTATTGTCATTGCACCTCATACAATGAAATTAAATGCCATCTTCAATGTATATCATACATAAGAAAACTAGAAAAAATAAAACACAAATACACATTCTTCACATTCTATACACTGAATAGAAAACCCTTGCTATTGCATTAATATTGCACTATACAGTAGAATTCAATAGAGTTACTGCCCTGGAATAGAAGCTGTTTTTCAGCCTATTTGTCCTTGTTTTAATTGTCTGTACCGTCTGCCAGATGGTAATAGTTCAAAAAAAAAAAAAGTGCCCAGGATGAGATGGATCTTTGAGGATGTTTTGAACTTTCTTAAGGCAGCGGGAGCTATAAAGCTCTTACAAAGAGGGGAGAGGGCAACCAATGAACCTCTGGGCAATGACATTCACCATCTGGAGCGCTGTCCTATCTGCCTCGGTGCAATTGGCAAACCATACAGAAGTGCAGTAAGTTAAGATACTCTCTATGGTGCAGCGAGAGAAGGTCACAGCAGTTTTCCATTCAGTTGTTGTTTTCTGAGAAGTCTCAGGTAGTTCTGCACGAGAATTACTGAATGGTAGTTCCTCAACATGAGAGCCACCCATTCAACTCCCAAAATGACTCAACCACCTTGTCCTTGCTGAAAATTGTAGGAAGAGAAGCCCACACACCTACAAGTCATCCAGGCTGATGTAAAGACTGTTTTTCAGTTGTCCTATATTTTAGAGTGTTCTTACAATGCAGTCATTCTCACTCCTGTTTATAATAAAACACTTTATAGGGGATAAAAACTTAGATAAACTGTTAAAAGAATTAGAAAGCAGGAGATAGGCAACATCTTTTGTCTGTAACAGAGTCCTTTGGCAGTTCCAAGAAGATTCCACAGCCATGACTCTGAAGGCACAATGGCTCTCAGAAAGAATGCTAAGGACCAGATGACTGCAAAGAAGTGCAATCCTTTCATTCCCCACTCCCACACACCTTCCTGTCAGAACCTATCCTTCTATCCCCCAACCATCCAGTCCCAACTGATGAAGCCTTTTGGATGAGAAGCAAAACTGCTACTACTACTACTACTACTACTACTACTACTACTACTACTAACTCTTCCTCGTCCTCTTCCTCCTCCTCCTTCTCTTCTTCTCCTGCTTCTCCTCCCCTTCTACCTCTTCCTCCCCTCCTCCCTTCTCCTCCCTCTCCCCCTCCTCCTTTTCTCCTTCAAAAAAAGTCTAGTTGCCTTTTGAGATAAATGTCAACAGAATTCAAGGGAGGTTGGATTTTATTTGTGGCTTTGCAGAGATTCTAGGCTGATCCCTCTTTTGACTCTGCTCCCAGGTTCTGCCACTCCTTCCCCTACATTTTCCTAGCTTGTCCTACTTTTGCATGCCAGTACAATTCCTCTTCATTATTAAACATTTGTACATAATGCTGCTGCTGTGTGTGTGTGTGTGTGTGTGTGTAAAACCTGATTTATGTTTATCTGTTCCTGTACATTTTCTCTGCTTTTCAAAGACTCCACTAACAAAGATGCACTTTCCATGTGCAGGTTCCAAATGAGCCCCCATCTTTCCATTTTCAAATCCCTTTGAAGATGAAAGGAGCACAGAAAAAGAGACATATTGTTGATGTCAATCACGAGAAAGTATGGGAGAAGTTTCCCCCATATATACTCTCAGCTGCTAAATCATGCTTGGTCAAGCATTAATGGTCTGCTTCAGAGGACAGGAAGAAAGACTTCACTTCTAGCAACAGAAGAAAAAGCAGTGAGATGGGTTAGGAAATCTCATGAAATACTACATAATAGTAGATGGAGCTCTCTTCTCCCATCTGTTTATTCTTGATCCTTACCAACTTTAAACAGCATAAAAATTGCAAAATCCAGCACTTGTTGGGAAAGGTCTCAGTTATACTTTTAAGGAAAAGTCTAATTGTCTATGGAGATTCTCAGTCATCTATTCATAGTTGTCCCAGAGGTGCTTTTTTTCAAGAGGCAACTGGACTTTCTTGTTCTTTTCTTTGAAGATGTTTCGCTTCTCATCCAAGAAGCTTCTTCAGCTCTGACTGGATAGTGGGGAACAGAAGGATTGATATTCCTTGCAGACAGCTGGTCCTTTGCATTTTAAGGAAAAGCTTTATTATTAAAAATCCATTGACAATATTTCATGAGGAATAGTACAGTTTTACTAAGGAACGATAGTAAGAAAGCACCTGAAGCTTGAAAAAATTTGAACATTTCAGTTTTGCCATCTTCTTTAGAGTTTCAGTCAAATGTTCAAAAAATATGGCATCTATAAATGTATATGTATGTAAAAAGTGAATGTTATAGTATGTAGATTTTATTTGTAGTTAGTCCCTCAGTTAAGTCTCTTAACTAAGACCTGTCACAAACACAGGTCTTCTAAGGAATAGAGAGCCAGTTTGGTCTAGTGGTTAAAGCTGCAGGCTACAAAGTGGGAGAACTTAAGTTATAATCCTGTTTTAGGCATGAAAGTCAGCTGGCTGATTTTGGCTCAATCACCAAGAGACGGTGAGTTCTAGTCCCACCTTAACCATGAAAATCAGCTGGGTGACTTTCGGTCAATCACCAGGAAATTGTGAGATATATACCCACTTTAGGCATGAAAGCCAGCTGGGTGACATTGACCCAATCTCTGGGAGACTCTGAGTTCTAGTCCTGCCTTAGGTGTGCAAGCCAGCTCGGTGATGTTGGGCCAATAACCAGGAGATGGAGAGTTCCAGTCCCATCTTAGATGTAGAAGGCATCTGGGGGACTTTGGGCCAATCACCAGAAGAAAATGATTTATATTCCCGCATTATGCATGAAAGCCACCTGGGTGATTTTCTACTCTCACTTTAGGCATAAAAATTGGCTGGTTAACTTTGGGATAATCATTCTCTCTCAGCCCAACTCACTTCAAAGAATTGTTGCTGTAGGGAAAATAGGAGGGAAGGAAATGTGCTGGATGTATTTGCTGCCTTGTTGGGTTATTTGCAAAAATAATAAAGGTAGGATATAAAAAATCCCACAAACAAATAAGTATATTGCCATGGTGGTGGTGCAGTAGTTAGAGTGTAGTATTGCAGGCTATTTCTGTTGTCTGCTGATTGCCAGCAGTTCAGCAGTTCAAGTCCGACTGGCTCAAGGTTAACTCAGACTTCCATCCTTCTGAGATGGCTAAAATGAGGACCCAGATTGTTGGTGACAAGAGGCTGACTCTGTAAACCACTTAGAGATAGCTGTAAAAGCACTGTGAAACAGTATATAAGTCAAAGTACTACTGCTACTACTATATTTGCTGCCTGTAGAATCCTCAGAAAGAGCCTCAGAGTTCTTGATATCTACAGAACATACTTTCTATGTCATCTGAAACTGATGATTTCAAGACTCCCCATCTCCTGGTGATTGGCCTACAATGGATTTATAGCTCACTATTTCCTGGTAATTGACTCAAAGTCATCCAATTATAGAATTGTTCTCTGAATTCTTCTGCATAACTGGAAGTGGCCTTTGGCCTTTTAGTCTTAATTTACAGAAGTTATTATTCTCCTGCAAAACCAGATGTGGTTGAACCTATTCTATTGCTTCTACCACTTCTGGTTAATTAATTAATCAGCAGAACAGTAGTTGTGGGTGCTCCGTCACTGGAGGTTTTTAAAAAAGAGACTGGAAAACCATTTTACCAAGAATGGTATAGGGCAGTGATGGCGAATCTTTTTGGTACTGAACTCCCAAACTGGAATGTGCATGCATGTGTGCATGGGAGCATCAGAAAACCAAAGAACCAGCTGGCCGGTGTGCACATGCCTGTTTTTTGGCCATTTTGGGGCTATTTTCAGGCCATTTTTCGAGCCATTTTTGGTATGGAAATGGCCCACAAAATTGCCCAGAAAAGAGCCATTTGGGGGGGCCTTTTCAGGGATGTTTTCAGGCCATTTTGGGGGCCTTTTGGCATGAAAAATTGCTTGAAAACTGCCCAGAAAATGGCCCAGAAAACAGTCCAAAAACGCACTGTTTTTTGGCCATTTTTCTGGCCCTTTTCTCGCACTCCAGCACTCGTGAAGACCAGCTGGCTGGCACACCAGAAACCAAAAGGGCAGTTGGTGATGGTGCACGTATCCACTGAGAGGGCTCTCCATGCCACCTCTGCCACGCATGCCATAGGTTCACCATCACAGGGAAAGGGCTTCCTACTTGAGCAAGGATTGGACTAGAAGGCCTCTGAGGCCCCTTCCAACTCTGTTATTCTGGCTCTTCCCCTTAGTCTCCTGCTCCTCTTTCTGCTGACTTCTCTCTCCCTTTGGATCTCCTTTTCCAGGTGATCTGTACCTTGGTGGCAGCTTTTCTCCACTTTTTCTTCCTCTCCTCCTTCTGCTGGGTGCTGACCGAAGCTTGGCAATCGTACATGGCCGTAACAGGAAGACTACGGAACCGGATCATCCGTAAACGTTTCCTGTGTCTCGGATGGGGTAAGCGTCCCTTGCTCAAACGGTTGTGAAAGTGGTGATCTATGTTCACAATGTAGCCTATGCATAAATGTGAATAGGAATGTGATCTAAATAGGGGTGGACTTCAAACATTTTAGCAATGGGGTCTCTGCCCACTTTCAGGGCTCCAGCATCCACCCTCATTCAAATCATGAGTCTCTAGCCACATCTCTCAGATGTAAAATAAAATTTATTAGGAGTGAACATGCCGGTGCTACCTGGGTGTAGCCGACTCTGAGACACATCATTCATTTCCCCCTTGACCCTGGTCTTCCCCCCAATCCCTGGATGTATTTTCTCCAGTGGGACACATCCATAGCCAAGAGTCATCAAACATGCTCTCCAGTAATAATCTTGTGCGCCAGAAGCTTCAGTCTCCTAGAAGTTATCTATGAAGCATTTAAGGAATGCAGTACTTCCCCCGCTCCCTTTCTGCTGGCAACTCTAAAAGACCAGAGAAATATTTTTGAGTTGATACCCAATTACTGGGTGGGCGTGGCCCTGGTGGATGTGGCCTAGTTGGCCTCCTGCCCCGTGGCAGGGGGGAAGGTTGTTTGTGTCCTTCCCGGGCTCCAGAAGCATTTCTCCAGCCTCCGGGTGGGCAAAAACAGCCTCCCCGGGCTCCGGAGGCTCTCTGGAAGCCAAAAATGGGCCAGTTTCTGGTGTTCCCAAACTTCCAGGAGGCCCATTTTTCACCCTCCCTGAGCCTCTGTGCATGCCCTACACTTACCTGCATACAAACTGGCTGCGTGGGGACTCCTGGGAGGGGAGGGGTAGGGTGGGCGGAGCCAGCCAGGAGTGGCATTTGGGAGTTCTTTGAACTGCACAGAATCTTAGCTAGAGGTTTTCCCGAACCCCTGCAAACCCCAAGTAGCCCATTCCTGGATCTAAATCACTGCAGCTCTTAACTTAATGACATGGTTGTTAAGTTATTCACGCTTCCCCATGGTCTTTGCTTGTTGGAAGATTGCAAAAGGGATTCACATAACCACAGGTCACTGCAACCATCATAAATATAAGTCAGTTGCCAAGCATCTGAATTTTGATGATGTGACCATGGGGATACGGCAACGGTCATTCATGTGAAAAATTGTCATAAGTCCCTTTTTGTGCTTTGTCAGCTTTTTCAGTAACTTCAAACAGTCAATAAATGAGTGGTTGTAAGTTGAGGACCACTTGTATTTAATTGGTGCTAGAGAAGATTCAGCAGAAATGAAGAAGGATTTGCCTTAGACCATTTGTGGGAACGTAATGATTCTAGGCTGATTACTTGCTTAAGGCCATGTCACACTGCCCAACGGATGCAAAAAGGACACAACGGACGAGCAAAATGTTCCATCCGTTGTTATCCGCTCTCAAAAGGGGCAAAAATTTGCATAAGCAGAGCGGATAACACAGAAAGGAACGGACGTGGGGAGGACGCAGAGAGGATGTATAGAGGATGCAGAGCGGATGTATGGAGGATGCGTAGAGGATGCATAGAGGATGTGTAGAGGATGCAGAGCGGGTGCAGAGCGGATGCGTAGAGGATGCAGAGAGGATGCAGAGCGGATGCAGAGCGGATGAGCAGCATCCGCTTTCATCCTTTCTCCATCCATGCTACTAACGCTGCGGGTCCGTTCTGCTTCCTCCCTGCGTCCGTTTACTGCTGGAACGGATTTGAGTTGTGCGGATGCACAGCGGATGCCTAGCGGATATAGCAGATGTGTAATGGATGCAGAACGGATGTCCCCCGTATGCCTAGAGGATGCAGAACGGATGCATTGGATACATTTTCTGCTCAAAAGTTTTGGGCAGCTCAAAACTTTCTGAGCGGATGAAACGTCAATAAACGGATGCTGGACGGATAGAGAGGAAGCAAAACGGAGGCAGTGAGTACATCGCGTTAACCAACGGATGGCAAGCTTTTTTGTCCGTTTTACATCCTCTTTGCATCCGTTGGTGCAGTGTGACAGGGGCTTTAACTCTGCCCCTCTGACTCTGCCGGCTCTTCTCCTACAGTCTCTGCAGTCAAAAATCTCAAGAATTAGCAATCTTATATTGAAGTTTTAAAGGGGTTAATCCTAAATATTGTGTCACTGGTCCTTTAGATTCCTGGGTGGAAATCTTTCCAAACATTTGGGATACTTGGACATGCATTAGTCAGCGTCTCTAAGGTGCATCAACAGAGGGACAGAATCAAGATCACATGAAGTATTTGTACTTCTTTATAATGCCTTGGTAAGATCATACTTGGAGTGTTGCATCCAGGTTTGGTCACCACAATGTAAAAAAGATGTGGAGACTCTAGAAAGAATGCAGAGAAGAGCAACAAAGAGAAAATAATGGAATGTGCAGAAATGAGTAGATTAATAATGACAATTAGAGAACATGAGGAAAAACAATATGATAAGATTTGGAATATATTTTATGA
The DNA here is from genome assembly GCA_004320025.1 of Laticauda laticaudata. Taxonomy (NCBI): domain Eukaryota; kingdom Metazoa; phylum Chordata; class Lepidosauria; order Squamata; family Elapidae; genus Laticauda; species Laticauda laticaudata. The sequence goes on from BHFT01002343.1 coordinate 9,470, forward strand.
ATGGTTAGATAGAAAAATAAGAAATTGAAATATGTGGTACCGTGTTTCTCACATAATAAGGCCAGGCCTTATTTTTTTTTGACCCCCCCAAAAAACAGTTAGGACGTCTTTTGGGGGGTGACTTAATTTCCCCCCCTTGCATCCTCGGGTGGGCAGGCGGCGACCGTTTGGATGTTTGGGAGACCTTCCGCCACTGTTGCTTTCCCTTCTCCCTTGCTGCTGCGGCGTTAGAGCAACGCCTCGGCGTTTGGCGCAGCCACATGCAGCCAGTTAAGGCTCCTCCCTGCAACTGGAGCCCTGAGCAAACACTTGGCTTCAGGTGCTCCCGTCGCCACCTTGCTAGGGAAGGCGCTCGCCCGAGAGGATCTCTCCCTCTCTCTCCCTTTCTCTCTCTCTCTCTCTCCCCGCAAGGTCAACATCTGCGCTGCGGCTGAGGAGGAGGAGGCTGCAGCCGGTTCCCCCTGCTTGCTGAGAGGTGAGGAAGCCGCGGCTTTGCAGAACAAGCGAAGCGCTGCACACCCAGGCGAGATTTGGAAATGAGGGGCAGGAGGAGGCATGCACGCACCTGCGGCTCGCTTTCCCGGTTCTGCCCAGCCTGCACGGCTCTGGCGCGGCCCTGGCGGGATGAGCGGAGGGTCCGGTGGGGAGGCACTCGCTGCCTTGGTGAGAGCTCTGCCGCCGGGAAGAAGGGCCTGCCTGTCACCTGCGCTGGGCGCCCCAGGCTAAGCTGACAGGTGCCCCTCATTTCTAAATCTCACCTGGGTGAGCAGCGCTTCGCTTGCTCTGCAAAGCCATGGCTTCCTCACCTCTCAGCTCGCAGGAGGAACTGGCTGCAGCCTCCTCCTCCTCAGCCGCAGCACAGACATTGACCTTGCGGGGAGAGAGAGAGAGAGGGAGAGATCCTCTTGGGTGAGCACCTTCCCTTGGAAGGTGGTGACGGAGCGCCTGAAGCCAAGTGTCTCCTCAGGGCTCTGGTTGCAGGGAGGAGCCTTAACTGGCCGCATGTGGTTGCGCCAAATGCCGAGGCATTGCTCTAACGCTGCGGCAGCAAGGGAGAAAGGAAAGCAACAGTAGCGGAAGGTCTCCCTGTATGAAGTACCCCACCAATGCAGGCAGCACCATATCCGGGCATGCAACAAAAGTACTTGCTAAATGGAAGCCCCCCTGCCATTCCCCCCCCCCNCCCCCCCCCCCCATTTCGCATGTTTAATATGGGCCTTAATTTTGGGGGAGGGGCTTAATTTGATTTTATGCCAATAAAACATGGTGGGGCTTCCTATTGGTGGAGGCCGTATTGTTGGAGAAACACGGTAATAGTTATAATATATTATAATTGATTAATTTTGAATGTGTAGGAGAATGAATATAACTTCCTAAGAATGAGATATGTTTTTAAAAGATAACAATTATAATGTTAATAATAATATAATATTTGAGCAATATGATATAAAATGTTGGTTAGAATGGTTTACAAATGTACAACAAGAAATGTATAACATTATTATGTGCACAAGATACACGTACCCAACCAGCACGCTGTAAAATTGAAAGATGGTTTTATTTGTTGTTTTTGTTGTTGAAATTAAAAAAAAAACAACTTTTTCAAAACGAAAAAAAAGAGAAGAGCAACAAAGAGGATTGGGGACTGGAGGCTAGAAGATATGAAGAGCAGTTGCAGGAACTGGGTAGTCTAATGAAGAGAAGGACTTGGGGAGACATGACAGCAGTGTTGTCATATCTGAGAGGTTTCCACAAAGAAGGGGGAGCCAAATTATTCTCCAAAGCACCTTTAGGCAGGACAAGAGGCAATGGATGGAAGCTAATCAAGCAACCTAGAACTAAGGAGAAATTTCCCCACAGTGAGATTGTCTTGCCTTCAGAAGTTGTGAATGTTCCATCACTAGAAGTTTTTGTGAAGAGACAGCCATTCGCCTAGAATGATATTATAGGGTGAGCAGTGGGTTGGATTACAAGACCTCCAAAGTCTCTTCAAACTCTGTTATTCTTGGGAAGGCTAGGAAGCTAGAGATGGTGAAAGCAAATAGCCCAGGGATAAGTGAATCAATCATTTAATGAAGAAGAAAATTGATGCTCCTCCTAGACATTTTGAACAAATTGGATACAGATATGCTTAGCCTTGAGAAGAAATTGTTAATTGGGTTACAATATCAACCCCTTAAATGGATGTCAAAGGCTGTCTTTAGCGAAGGATAAACACAGCTACAAAATAATTCTAAGAACAGGAACCACAGAATTGATAATTGGCACTTACTGAGCAGAGATCACCATGGCACAACTGATGTTCTCTCCAGACAGATTTCAAGTCAAGTCCTGCATTCTATTTTGAGGTCTACCTTCTTAGAAAAGAAGACTTGAATTTTCTCTTAGCCGTAGCCCCCATATATTTTATATGGACCAATGTTCACCATCTACCTCCCCACTCTTTGATTCAAATAAGACTGATATGGAGAAATATGGATTTGGGTATTTTAGAGGAGATGGCTATGGTGGGAAGGATCAAGTTTGGATTTAGATTAACAGAGTCGGAAGGGACTTTGTAGGTCATCTAATCTAACTTTCCACCCAAGCAGGAGACCCTACACCATTGCTGACAAATGGCAGTCCAATCTCTTTTTGAAAGTCTCCAGCGATGAAGCTCCCACAACTTCTAAAGGCAACTTCCAAAGGCAGCTTTGGTTCTATGAGTTGATTGTTCTCATTGTCAGAAAATTTCTCCTTATTTCCAGGTTGAATCTTTCCTTGTTCAGTTTCCATCCATAATTCCATGTCTGGCCTTCGGGTGCTTTGGAAAATAGCTTGATCTTTTCCTCTGTGGCAGCCCCTCAAATATTGGAAGGCTGCTATCATGTCTCCCCTGGTCCTTCTCTTCACTAGACTAGCCAAGCCCAGTTCCTGCAACCGTTATTCTGCTATACTCTCCTGAATGAAAGGATACTACAAATTTTGTTGTTGTTTATTATGGTTTGAGGAGAAAATCTTGAGGGAAAAAAACCCAGGAAATTCCTTTCCACTGCAATCATTACTGGGACAATCACTACTGATTTTTTACATTCTGCTTGGTCTAACACACAATCCAGCCAAATCAATGTTTTTCTCTCTCTAGAGACTCTCATTGTTTACCGCTGTCTGGTTTTATTGAATAAAAGGATTTTAATATATTTACTCTTGGTCTTACCTCATGTAATCCTGGTTTAACTGTCATCTAATATCCTTCAAAGCTCAACTGGGAAGACGGTTGCCAGATTCAACCAGGACAGTTGATATGCCTCTGGCCAAGACCCTTTTATTTAAAAACCTGCTGACAAAGAACTGTATTGTGTCGGAAGGAAGAAATTAAAGGCCTCCGACAAGAAAAATGGCCATTTTTACAACCGAAAAAAGCACCTTTGGGACAACCAAAATATCACTTGCAGAACCTGCTTCTAAATAAGATTGGGCTTCTGGACAAGTTTCCATTCTCCTAGAGGTAGTCCTCGACTTTCAACAGTTCATTTAGTGACCATTTCAAGTTACAACCGCACTGAGAAAAACGGCCTATGATCATTTTTCACACTTCCAACCCTATAGTCATGTGATCAAAATTTGGACGCTGGTAAACTGACTGATATTTACAATGGTCGCCATTTTGCAACTTTCTGGCAAGTGAAGTCCATGGGGCAGCCAAATTCACTTTACAACTGTGTTACTAACTAAGCAACTGCAGTGATTCACTAAACAATGGAAACAAAGAAGGTCGTAAAATGGGACAATTAACAACTGTCTCGCTTAGATACATAAATTTGAGGCTCCGTTGTGGTCGTATGTCAAGGGCTACCTGTATTTATTTATTATTTCTTATTTCAACATCCTTAGGTGATGGACTAAGATCGTACCTGGTTATTAGTCTTACATGAGATACCTTTCAAATGTCAGAGCTTTGAGTCCAATCGGGAAGTTTTTGAAACAAAAAATGCCCTGAAAGAAGAAGCTAATGGTAAATGTCCACGGGGAAACTAAAAATATTTTCACCAGAAAAGAAGACCTGGATCTCAAAGGTTGAACTGTGGAATCCTTGGTGCTCTCTGAAATTGGTTGCTTGCTTGCAGATGTTTCTTTCCGAACCTGGGTAGCATCATCAGTACTAGAAGGCAGTGGGGTTTGCAGAAAGGAGGAGGAGGACTGTGGGTTCCTTGGTGCTCTCTGAGCTTGGTTGCTTTTTTGCAGATGTTTCATTATCAAACTAGGTATCATCATCGTAAAGTTTGCAGAGAGGAGGAGTAGGAGGAGTGGGGAGAAGGACTGTGAGGTCCTTGGTGGTCTCTGAGCTTGCTTGTTTTCTTGCAGACATCTCATTACCCAATGAGATAACATCACCAGTGCTAGGGAGTGGGTTTTGAAGAGTGGAGGAGGAGGAAGAGGAAGACTATGGAGTCCTTAGTGCTCTCTGAGCTGGGTTGTTTGCTTGAAGTGTGGGTGTTTCAGTCTTAGCGTTTAGATTGTGTAGTACTGCTGTCATGGGTGCTTTTGCTAATTCTGGCTCTTCCTAATTTCACAAAAAAAATGGAAAGCTTTAAGCATAGTTTCAACTTGAAGACTGTGGGAATGCTAGGCCAAGCCAAGTCCAACAAACATTAGGGAATTCCTGGAAGTTTGGCACACAGACAAATCAGCCATCCGGAGACATATAAGGATAAACCACATTTACACACCATTCGAAGGAGACAGTAAAGAAAATCCAAGAGGCAAACAACAGGAACACATAATCTCCAGCAGCTAACATCCAGATAACCAGGGATCAAGCGGAAAATCAATAAATCACCCTAATCAAGAGCCTATCAAGAGGGAAAAAAATAGACTCCTGCAAACACTGGCAAAACAAGCTAGTGTACAAATTTCTTATGTGTCCAGTCACATTTGGCCAATAAAAGAATTCTTTTCTGTTCTGTTCTGTCCCGTTCCGTTCTGTTCCGTTCTATATGAACAGAGAGCAAACACCACTCTCACCAGCACTGATGCTGTTACATAGCTAGGTAATGAAACATTGGCAAGCAAACAACCAAACTCAGAGAACACGAAGGACTCTACAACTCAAAAAACCCTCCATGGACGTGTCCCACAGTATTCTCAGGATAACAACAACAACAGCAGCAGCAACAACAACAACAACAACAAAATCAATAATTTTACCGAAAGTCTCAAGCTCTTTTTTTACCTACTTCCCTCTGTAAATTCTTTGAATTATCCCAAAGCTGATTGCTCTAGGAATTAACTAATTATAGTGGGAAGCAACATGTTTTTTTGTCATTTAAAGCAGCTTTCCCAATTCAACACAAATCTATTCTCAAAATAATTATAATTCCTGCAATCTCTCAGACAGTGCAAATCAGTGTTGTGTTGAATGAAAATCCCACAGTTCATAATCCTAACATCTGTTTGTGTTTTGTAACTGCTGTGTTTGTTTGTTTGTTTTTATAATGGAGGAGTTTAATGTTTTTCAATGGTTTTATGTTGTAAGCCATCCAAAGTCGTTGGATATGAAATGGGCAGCAAATACATTTTATAAATAAAATGAAATGAAATGAAATAAAAATAAAATAATAATAAAATAAACTGGTGAAGTGAAATTAAATAATAAAATAAAATAAATTGGTGAAGTGAAATGAAATAAATAAAAAATAAAATAAAATAAACTAGTGAAGTGAAATGAAATGCAATGAAATAAATAATAAAATAATAAAATAATAAAATAAATAATAAAATAATAAAATGAAGTGAAATAAATAATAATAAAATTAAATAAAATTAAATTAAAAATGAAGTGAAATGAAATAAAAATAAAATAATAAAGTAAAATTACAGCAATTTGGTGATCGTTTGAAGTGTCAACAGCACTAAAAATATGACTTGTGACCATTTTTCACACTTACGACCATTGAGGCTTTTCCCCCTCCATGGTCATGTGATCAAAAATTTTCAGTCGCTTGGCAACTGATTCCTGTTTATGACAGTCGTAGTGTCCCTGAGTCACATGACTCCCCCGAAGTCCATGGGAGAAAACAGATTCACTTAACAACTGAGTTCCTGACTTAACAATGGCAGTGATTCACTTAACAGCTGTGGTAAGAAAGATCATAAAATGGGGGCAAAAACCACTTTAAAAATGTCAAGTTTAGCAACATAAATGTTGGACTCCCAATATTGGTCGTAACATCCATCCATACATATATACCAAGAACGGGAAAATGGATTTAGAGGAGGTGATAAGGGAATTAACAGATAATCAAAGTTGGAAGGGACCTTATAGGTCATCTAGTCCAACCCCCCACCCAAGCGGGAGAACCTACACATTTTCTGACAAGTGGAAGTCCAGTCTCTTCTTGAAAGCCTCCAGGGATGAAGCTCTCACAACTTCCGAACACAACTTCTGTTCCAGAGGTTGATTGTTCTCACTGTCAGAAAGTTCCTCCTTATTTCCAGATTAAATCTCTCCTTGTTCAGTTTCCATCCACTATTCCTTGTCTGGCCTTTGGGTGCTTTAGAAAATAGCTTGACCCCTTCCTCCTCTCTGAGGCAGCCCCTCAACTATTGGAAGATGCTCTCCTGTCTCCCCTGATCCTTCTCTTTACTAGACTAGCCAGGCCCAGTTCCTGCAACCGTTCTTCATATGTTTTAGTCTCCAGTCCCCTCATCATCCTGGTTGCTCTTCTCTGCATTTTTTCTAGAGTCTCAGCATCTTTTTTGAAATGTGGTAACCAAAACTGGTTGCAGTATTCTAGGTGGGGAATACAAGTACTCTTGTTCTCAAGGAAAATTCTTGTCTGCTTCAACAAATCTTGGTGCAACTATTTTTTTTTTTAAAATCGTATCTCATGACATTTTCACTGATTCTCTTTAGGTCTCCCTGCCTTGGTGGTTGCAATCTCTGTGGGATTTACTAAAGCCAAGGGCTACGGCACCGGGAACTAGTGAGTAAGCAATTCCTCCTTTCTCTTTTTGAATAGCAATAGGAGTAATTCAGATTTGATACCAGGTATCATTGCCATTGAGGAATATTTATTTATTTCTATTTATTTGTCTGATTTGTTGATCACTTACAAGATAATAGGTATAAGTATAAACATGAATCAGAATACAGGAAATAGGTACGAATAAATGGGGACAATAGGATAGGGACAGTAGGCATGATGGCGCACCTATGCATGCCCCTTACAGACCTCTTAGGAATGGATATTCTCTTCCTTCTTTTCCTTCCTTCCGTCCTTCCTCCCACTCCCTCCCTCCCTTTTCTCTCCTCCCTCCATGCTTTTTTCTCCTTCCTTCCTTCCTTCCTTCCTTCCTTCCCCTTCCCTTTTCTTCTTCTTTCCCCCTTCCTCCCTCCCTCCCTCTCCCTCCCTCCCTTTTCTTTCATTTCTTCCTTCCCTTTTCTTCTTCCTTCCCCCTTTCTTCCTTCTTTCCTTCCTTCTTTTATTTTTTTATTTTAATTATTTATTTGATTTGTCAATTGCTTACAAGATATTAAGTATAAGTATAAACATGAATAAGAATACAGGAAATTGGTACGAATAAATGGGAACAATAGGACAGGGATGGTGCACTTATGCACGCCCCTTACAGACCTCTTAGGAATGGGGTGAGGTCAGTAGTCAATAGTTTGAAGTTAAAGAGTGGGGGTTAAGGATGTAACAACAGAGTCAGGTAGAGTATTCCAGACATTGACTACTCTGTTGCTGAAGTCATATTTTCTTCAATCTAGTTTGAAACGGTTTACATTGAGTTTGTATCTGTTGTGTTACTCTTGTATTGTTGTGGTTGAAGCTGTAGTTATTGACTGGTAGGACATTGTTTTTATTTATTTATTTATTTTATTTGGTTTGTCAATTGCTTACAAAGATAATAGGTATAGGTAAAAACATAGTTATGAATACATGGATACATATAAGAAAAATAAAAGAAACAATAGGAAAGGGATGGTAAGCACGTTGGTGCGCTTATGCGTACCAACTGTAGCAGATAATTTTATGTACTACACTTAAGTCCAACCGTAGGCAGTGTATTTCCAGTTTGTCCAAACCCCAAATTTCAAGCCTGGTGGTGTAGGGTATTCTGTTGCGAGCAGAAGAGTATCGTGCTCTTCTCGTGAAATACTTCTGGACTTGCTCAATTGTATTAATGTCTGATATACAGTGCAGATTCCAGACAGATGAGCTGTATTCAAGTATTGGTCTAGCAAAAGTTTTGAATGCTTCTATGTATCACTTATTCTCCAGCCAGTCTTCTCTGTGTTGCATCTTAAGAGAAAAACTCGTGAGTTCCATTGTTTTTCTTTGCATGAGCTAAATACTCCTTTTCTTCTTCCTTGCCTAGCTGTTGGCTATCTTTGGAAGGAGGCCTGCTCTACGCCTTTGTGGGACCAGCGGCCGCTGTGGTTTTGGTATATGACATCCCCCCTTCTGAATATTTCCCCTCTCTTATCTATGTCTTGCACATTCCTGAAGAAGTTACAAAGCCCATGTTCTAGGATCTTTGCTTTCCTCTCAAGATGAACTATGGAGTACTACATGAACTATGGAGATGAACTACACTCACGGAGTGTAGAAGTCCTTAAATTAAGGTCATTTTTAAAAAATTCTGGATTAATCCAGAACGGGAAGTGCCATGGGTAAATTTGAAAACTTTGTTGTGTTGCGTTTTGCTTTTAAGTTGGGTGGGTTAAGAACAGAAAGAGAGCAGAGAAGAGCAACAAAGATGATTAAGGGACTGGAGGCTAAACCATACAATGAACAGTTGCAGGAATTGGGTAGGTCTACTCTAACAAAGAGAAGGACTAGTGACGAGAGAAGGAAGCAGACTTCCAATATTTGAAGAGTTTTCATAGAGAAGAAGGAAGATCAACCTCCAGTCCAAACCAAGGACAATATTGTCAAGGAGAGATGTAAGGAGAGATTTTCTGACAGTGAGGATAATTGATCAGTAGAATGGATCACCTTCAGAAGTTGTGGGAGCTCTATCACTGGATGTTTTTAAGAAAAGGCTGGACAGCTATTTGTATAGGGTTTCCTGCTTGAGCAGGAGGTTAGGCGAGAAGACCTCCATGGTCCCTTCCAACTCTGTTATTCTGTTATCTGAATTCACCCAGCAGAAGCAAAACCTTTTTAAATCTCAGCAATCCGCTAATGAGAAGGAATAATTTTTTTATGGATGGGATTTTTTTTAGAATTTAGAATGATAGATACACGTTTTGGGAGTAATCAAAATATTTGTCATTAAGTCTGTCCCTTTTCAACCATAAAACCAAATTGTACCATATCTCTAGCTTAATGCCAAGTACTAATCATTGGGGCATTTTTTTAAAAAAATTAAGATGGTTGAAAGGAGCTACAAAGATCACCAACTGTGATTTTCAGCAATCCATCATATATATATATATATGTAAGTGAAATACCACTCATGCATCATCACAAAATCTCCAGAACTGTAAAGCCTACAAATTTGAAATTTGGCATGAATATTCCTCTTGGCTTCTAGATGTGCACTAAGAAAGGATTTTTCGAAATGACTATCAGAGCATTAGTATTTTGTATATTATTATTATTAATGCATTCTGATGCTAAGGAGTTCTACTCCCCCTCCCCACCTGAAAAGAAATCTGTTCCAAATGCAAAACACAAGCAGAGGAGAGGAATTTCATTTTCAGTTTTAGTTTCAGAGCAGCAACCAGCTTTAGCACAGAATACTTGAGCTAAGCCAAGCCCTGGCTTCTTGCTGTCTCCTTCTTGCTCACACAGCAAATACTGTTTCAGTTTCTAAACAGCCCTCAACTCTCTCACACACTGACAGGATGCTAGCTAGATGAATACCAATGGATGCTGGTGGGCATAGACAGATTTTTCTTTCTCTTTATTTTCCTCCCCAAAAAACTAAGCCCGATCACATAGTTTTGTAGCAAAGCATGTGTATAGAGCTAATTTTACATAAAATTTAATGAAACTAGGACAAAGTTTAATTGATCCCTTTAAAGCAATTGCAGAAGAGAGCGGCCCTGAACATTATTGCTTATGTTAATTAAATAGAGCCTCCAGGGTCAGTGGCAATATACCTTTAACTAACTGCTAAAGGGAGAGAAATATCTGTTGAGAAAATTAAACAGGGGGCTATAAATGAGAGGCCTATATTATTGGGAAATGATTTCCCTGGAATGCAAGAGAAGAAATGAGCTGTAATTTTATTTTCGTTGCTAGACTTTGGTCATGGGTCTAACAGCTCTTCTATGTGAAGCTACAAACAGGCCAAATTGAAAGGGTTCCAGCTATTGTACAACTAGTAAAATAAATGAATGTAAATAACATAAAGACTATCAAGGAGTTCCTGAGGACTTCTTCTGAGCAATGTGCTTAGAGTAGCTCTTTCTTAGGACAGGGATGTCCAAATTGTGGCAATTTTAATAGTTCTGGGACTTACCAAATTTATAGAGGATACTAAGCTGGCAGGAATAGCCAACACCCTAGTTAATAAGCTCAAGATCCAGATGGAACTTGACAGACTTGAACCCTGGACCCTACCTAACATAATGAAATTCAGCGTAGAGAAAAGTAAACCCTTGCACTTAGCAAGAAAAGCCAAAAGGACACATACAGACTGGGTGAAACCAGACTCAATAGCAGGAACTGTGAGGGGGATCTTGGAGTCTTAGTGGACAATCAGCAAAATATAAGCCAGCAGTGTGCAGCAGCAGCCAAAAAAGCCAGTGCAATCCTAAGTTGCATTAACAGAGGGATACAATCGAGATCAAGGGAGGTACTAATACCACTCTATAAAACCTTGGTAAGACCACACCTAGAGTACTGCACCCAGTTTTGGTCACCACACTATAAAAAAGATGTTGAGGCTCTAGAAAAAGTACAGAGAAGAGCAACCAGGATGATTAGGGGACTGTAGACTAAAACATATGAAGAACGGTTATAGGAACTCAGCTTGGCTAGTCTAGTGAAGAAAAGGACCAGGGGAGACAGGAGAGCATCTTCCAATATTTGAGGGGCTGCCACAGAGAAGAAGGAGTCAAGCTATTTTCCAAGGCACATGTAGGCCAGAAAAGGAATAATGGATGGAAACTGAACAAAGAGAGATTTAACCTGAAAATAAAGGAGAAACTTTCTGACAGTGAAAGCAATCAACCAATGGAACAGAAGTTGCCCTGGGAAGTTGTGGGAGCTTTCTATCATTTCTACTTTCAAGTAGAAATTGCACTGCCATTTGTCAGAAATGGTATAGGGTCGACTGCTTAGGCGGTGGGTTGGACTAGATGACTTACTAGATCCCTTCCAACTCTGATTATCTGTATCTAATTCACCTGCCAGCCAATATGCAGATTATAACCAAGTATAGCAAGGAGACCTCTGTACCTAGTTAATATTACTAAATAAACCTGTTTTCTAGGTTTTAGCATGAGCCCCGATCCCTAAAATACTCAAATTGAGTTGTGACTGTACCCTAAACTAACCAAGATCAAAATTAAACCATCTTTGCATCTTGGGTGAAGGCATCTGCTTGGACATCAGCTAGCCAGGTTCAGCTACTGAGCCCTTCAATGAAGAGGACACCTCCATTTTGATATGAGATGGTTGTCAGGCTTCCAAGTGATAGATTCACTGCAAGCAAAAACTCCCAAGGCAGGTAGATTCCTCAAAGAATAACTTTATTATGGAAATATATTGGCACATATCTGGTGAAAACCAACTCTGAAGGACCACTTAGTTTTCACTTAAGTCAAAGTCAAAGTATTTTCCTCAATCCCTAACTGTCACATGGACCATGGTAACATCACTCTTCTTTCCTCCGGCCAGGTATGAGAACATCCTTGCTTCCCAAGAGAAAGTATTTTATTTTGACTACACAACCCCAGCTATCTCTAACCCCCTCCCCCCAGTCACTATCCCTCAGCTCCAGTGTGGCAATACTGAAGCTCCAAGATGGCTTCAGTCAGACTAGCTTCAGGGTTGGCAATGGTTTTGCTTGTTTATTTGGTAATATGAGCAAGTTACAGATATATTCTCCTTGCTGTACTTGTTTATAATATACATATTGGCTGGCTAGGGGATTCTGGGAGTTGAAGTTAACAAGTCTTCCAGTTGCTTCCCTGTCCTAAAACATGAGTGAAGTTAGGTAAAGGTAAAGGTTCCCATTGCACATACGTGCTTGTCGTTTCTGGCTCTAGGGGACGGTGTTCATCTCCGTTACAAAGTCAAAGAGCCAGCGCTATCTGAAGACGTTTCAGTGGTCATGCGGCTGGCATGACTAAATTCTAAAGGTGCACAGAATGCTATTACCTTCTCACCAAAGGTGGTCGGGGTGGGATTCAAATTTTTTAACAACTGATTCTGTCAGCATGGCTAAGTTGGTGGGCGTGGCTTAATAGTCATGTTATTGACTGGGTGTAGCCAACTCAATGTCACTCACATCAAGGCACGCATCTCCTCGCCTGGCCTCTCATAACTGTGGGATGCTGCAACAGTTGTAAGTGTGAAAAATGGTCATAAGTCACTTTTTTCAGTGCCATTGTAACTTTGAATGGTCACTCTACACAAGCAAAATACCAGCAAAGGAGGGGAAAAACGCTCCAGAGACGTTCCAGGGACAGGAAGTCTAGTCCTGCCAAGAATATAATAAGGATTAACAGAGAGGCAGTTTCTGTAAGCAACACCAGAATGTTTCCTTCCTGCCTTCCTTACAGGATTAGGCCAGTAATTTCTTCCAACAACCGGTTCTCCGAACTGCTTAGAATGTTAACAACCGATTCTAGTGAATAGGTGCAAACCTGTAGAATCCCACCCCTGAAGGTAGTCCCTATTTTTCTGCTTGCATTTTTACATGCTTTCAAACTGCTAGGTTGGCAGAAGCTGAGACAAGTAATGGGAGCTCACTCCATTATGCAGCGCTAGGGATTCAAACCATCAAACTGCTGACCTTTCTGATCGACAATTTAGTGTCTTAGCCCCTGAGCCACCTTGAGTGAAGTTAGCCAGATACAAAAAGTCTTCCTTTATTCAAAGAAATACACAACTCCTACAAACAAACAAACAAACAAACACATACACACACAAATACAAACACTCAGTGTTCATCTGCCAATTAATATGCTTTGGAACTCTCCTGAAAAAAACAAGTATTGGTTGGGCTCTGATGTTTGTTGTCATCAAACTTTCATCATAGGAAACAATGCTGAGATTCAAAAATGGTTCAGATCCATTGACTTAGCTACAAACCCAGCTGGGACTCTCAGGTGTCTTCCTCTCCAGCAGTGCTAGGCTAAGCAGCTGGGGAAGTTCTGGAGGACTTTATGCATCAAACCTGTCCAGGTTTCCAAGTCAACCTTTCTGTTGTTTCTCTTCCAACAGGTAAACATGGTTATTGGCATTCTGGTGTTTAACAAACTTGTATCCAAAGATGGAATAACAGATAAGAAACTGAAGGAACGGGCAGGGTAGGCGTCCTATCAATCCTTCCTTCTAAGAAAATAAGCAAAAAAGTATATTTTTAATGTAGATATCTTGCAAAGTCACTTTCGATAACCAGGCAGGAATGTTATGGCAAGAGAGAAACGGTGGTTTGGGGAAAGAAAACCTTAAACCAGCTCTCTGAGCATCTTCTTTTGACTTGTGGCATGGAAGGAGCATGGAGTGACACCACTCAGCAAAAGGGGCATAAATACAACAGAAATCTCTTATATAAAAGGTCTCCAACCTTGGCAAGTTTAAGACTTCAAGGTTGGGGACCCCTGTCTTATACTGTATGGAGACTTTCATGGTTGAAAGGTACTTTTTTTTCCAAGAGGCAACTGGACTTTTTGGTTTTTCTTTGAAGACGTTTCACTTCTCATCCAAGAAGTGCCTTCAACTCTGACCGAATGGTGGGGAAATGGGAGGATTTGTTTGTTCACCACAAGGATAAAACACCCAGACACAAACAGAGCAATGTAGTATATGCAGAACAATGTAATGAGCCATGTGCTGATTTATACATAGGGGAAACAAAACAACCACTTCACAAATGCATGGCACAATGTAGGAAAACAAACCCATCAGAAAAAGATTGAGCAGTCCATCTGCATTTCAAAGACAAAGACAGCTCTTTTGAAGACAGCAAAGTCCACATTTTGGACAGAGAGGGTGGATGATTTGGAAGAGTGGTCAAAGAGGCCATCTATATCAATATTTAGCAGACCTCTGTCGACAAAGGAGGAGGGATATGACATCATGTATCTCATTTCTACAACACAATCCTTTCAGAAGTTCCAAGAAAGCTCCACAACACCCATTTGCATTACTCAGGTGATCCTGAGGGCACAGAATAAACCTCCATGTGGCCTCAATGACTCTCTAAAAGAATGAAAATGACAAGCTGCCTGCAAGGAGTATCAATCCTTCCATTCCTGACCACCCAGTCAAAGCTGAAGAAGCTTCTTGGATGAGAAGCGAAATGTCTTCAAAGAAAAACCAAAAAGTCCAGTTGCTTCTTGAAAAAAGCACCTTTGGGCTCTTAAACTATACTGAGCATCAAGAATATATAACTCAGGGACAATGATGTGCCTCTGGGTGAAGATATTATGAGTCGCCCACATTTAAAGTGAAAGATAATGGTATCTTTCCATTTCACTATTTAGAGAAATCAGATTAAAGGTCTATTTTCACCCTTGTTTCTGAGGGATCTTTGGCTTGTGCGCAAAGAGAGATCTACAATCAATCCAACTTTGAGATATTCTAACCTAATTGTGACTCTCCTTCTGAAAGGTGCCCAATGAACCATCAAAGTTGGCCAGAATACAATTTCTGGTTTCATAGAGGATGATATTTAGGGCAGAAGAATGGGTTCTTCTGCCCTAAGGTCCTTGGTGTCCTTGGTGTCCACTGAGCTTGGTGGTTTTCTTGCAGACATTTCATTATCAAACCAAGGCATTGATGATGTTCCCTTGTTTGGTCATCAAATGTCTGCAACAGAAACCATCATGCTCAGAAATCTCCAAGGATCCCACAGTTCAAATCTGAGCTACAAATATTCCCTTCTATTAATCTTGTGTTTTGATGGAACTGTAGTTGGAGAAGTTCTGCTTGCTCTACTCAATTCCAGATCATTGAAAGGCCAGCAGTAGACCAGTTTTTCTCAATTTTCACTATTCTGCATGGACTTCAACTCCCAGAATTCCATTATCAGCATGGCTAGCTGTGAAATTCTGGGAGTTGAAGTCCACACATTTTAGAATGGCCAAGGTTGAGTAACACTGAATGACATATAGGACATATCATTCAACAGATATGGAGAGAGGATGTACAGAATTAGGGTTCCCTGTAGGTTCCAAACATTGTGTTGCAGCAAATATGTTTGAGATATCACACACACACAGAGAGAGGGAGAGAGAGGGAGAAACACATACCATTTCACATCCTGAGACTTTTAAGCACAAAAATGGATCTTAAGGATTTCCCAAGGTGAACCAAAGCACCTGACGTTTCTTTCCTGGAACAAACTCAAAATCTGGAAAGTTTCTTTTCAACATGATTCCTGAATCATTGGTGTTATTCAGGTCAGGTCGATTCCATGTTCCATTTAATGCTTCTGCAACGATGCACACATGCCACAATCTTAATATAAATTTGCAAATCCTTTCATATCATATGGGGAGACAAGAGAAACAGGAACTAAAGCAGATTTTCTTGTGCAGATTCAACTTGGGTTATCTCAGGCACATGCCAGAGCCAACCCATTGTTTTCAAAGGCTCATAGTTTCTAGAATTGGTTTATAGGCAATGCTGTCCTATTAAAACATCTGCAAAACCTTTAAATTAAATCCTGTTTTAGCTGGTTATCGATTGTGCTGAATAAGTGTTGAAAATACAGGCGCTTAGGAAAGGGAAAAGAGCTGATTTTTTTTAAATGATGGCTTCTCTTTATGTTAGTTTCTTTGTTCGCTCGTGAACCTGCTTTAAAGTTGTGATTTTCAATGTGCAAATGAACTTGTGGGTGCATTACCTGTGAAAAACATGCCTGTGGGGGGTTAAGAGCCATGTCATCCCTGGTCACTGAACTGGTGAACTTCAGCCTGGAGGTTTTTTTTTTTTCCAAACTATGTTGGAAAGTAAGAAGGGAGTAAATTTTGGAAGCAGCTTACAAGAGGTGTAATTATGCACCAAGTGAAACAGGATGTCCGACCACAATCAAGCCCAACATTTCTGTTGCCAAGGAAAGGTTGTTTGTTAAGTGAGTTGGCCCCATTTTACAACTTTTCTTGTCACAGTCATTAAGTGAATCACTGCAAGTTATGAAATGAGTCAAATCACTGTTAAGCAAATCTGGCTTCCCCCTTTTACTTTGCTGGTCAGAAGGTCTCACAACAGGATCATGTGATTCCCCAGGACACGGCGACCGTCATAAATAAGAGTTAGTTACCAAGGGTCTGAAGTTTGATCACATGACACTGCCATGGTCATAAGTGTGAAAAACGGTCATAAGTATTCTGACCAAGGCTTCCAAGATTGTAATTATGCACACACTTATTTTAAAAACAAGTCTTGTTTTATTGCAATGCTGGGAATTATTTTCATTCCTAGCCGGTAATGAATCTCAAACAGTCCCTCGAGATAAGCACCACCTTTTTTTCCTGTGAAGTGCTGCCAATGACAGAAGTGTCCAATGAACTAGAAAAAAAAACAACAACCAAAGTACAAAGAGCTTCAAGAATGAATCCAAACCGAACGAACGACTTTGCTTCCTGCGAAGGTTTCATCATTGAAAGAATATACCATAAATAATTAAAACAACCGACTATAATAATCTGATAATCCATAGGATGCTTTATTACATAAGATACCGCAGTACTGGATCCCTAACCTCAAAAACCATTTTGGGAGAAAGGAGACACTCCCTTTTAGTAAATACAGCTTATATAGGTTTATCATAATTACATGGTTACATAACACTTCCTGTTTTCCATACATAGAAGTTATAGAGGTTGTCATAAGAATGACATGGGTGTTTTTCCATAATTCCTCCCATGCGTCCCTGGAAGTTTCCCAACTTTCTTCACTTCACCATTTATCTTCAGATTTTCTGTTCTCTACTTAAAAGATTACACAAGAGATCATCAATATCCCTTAATAATGTCAAGACGCTCCATTAAACTAAGCCAAGGACATATTATTTTGCAACCAGACAGGACATTAGCAAAACAACAAATCTCATAACTGTTCTGATCTCTAACAGGTCACATAAAGAACAAACTTCAATCTTGTTCTTTATATTCTTAAGTGTATAAGGCAAATTTCCATATATAACAATCCACCATTTGTGGATCTTTGATCACCATTACACCTGAGAATTTCTCTTAAACTCAAGGAAATAACACAACTACATCATCACAATCTGCAAAATAATCATCACTAAACACTGATCTTTTTTTCCCATATACAACAGTCATATCTGGCTGTCCTTTATACCTTATGGGAGAGACAATCAACTCCCAGCCTTACTCCTGAATTGCCCCTTCTGCTTCAGCTGCTCTTGCCTTCTGGCAGCTCTGTGCACAAGTGCACTGGGAACAGGCTCCCCTTGTTTCTCTGCCTCACTGCTGCCAGACTCCAAAGGCTCTAGAGGCAGCATCCCACTCCCAGATGGTCCTGGGACCATCTGCATTGGACGCAGGACCCTCATCCGAGTCCTCTCCAGACTCTTGGACTGGTCCCTGTTCTTCCCCACTGTCTGCTTCTGCTGCCACCCGCACCGACTGCCAGCAAACCACAACAATAAGTCATTCTTTTTCCATGCCATTGTAACTTTGAAGAGTCACCAAATGAAGTGTTGTAAGTGGAGGATTATCTCAGGTAGTCCTCGACTTACAACACTTCGTTTAGTGACTCTTCAAAGTTACAACAGCTCTGAAAAAAGTGACTTATGACTCTTTTTCATGCATATGACCATTGCCACATCCCTGGAGTCATGTGCTCAAAATTCAGGCTCTTTACAACTGACTCGTATTTATGATGGTGGCCGTGTCCCCCCTCTGGGGTCACGTGATCCCCTTTGGGGGGATTTTCTGATCAGCAGTGTTAAGGGGGAAACCAGATTCACTTAATGACAATTTGACTCATTTAAACGATGGCAGTGATTCGCTTAATGGCTGTTGGCAAGAAAAGTGGTAAAATGGGACAAAATTCACTTCAGAAGTGTTTTGCTTGGCAATGGAAAAAAAAAATGGGTGGTTCAATTGAGGTCGTACATCGAGGACCAGCTGATCTCGGAAGTGCCCTGAAGATCCTCGTGGTCTTGCCATGTAGATCTGGTTTAAATAAGCCACATGAGCCACACCAGAGCAAGATGTTGGGTGATGGAAGCCACGGGCCAAGCTGAGCTCCAGAACTTTCCTTTGTGGGCCTCCAAAGTCTCTTTTTCTATCTCTTCATGTTCCGCTATCAAAGCCAGGTTCAAAATTTGAGGGGGGGGCAACTACATGATGAGGTCTCAATTTGGATGGTCAGGGTTGACTTCTCCATACTTTCCAACCAACTGGGTTCTGTCCAGGTTCTTTGACACAGCTCGAGACCTCTTTGGGCAGGAGGGGAAAGGGTTGTGGCTGATGGTTTCCTGGGCCTGGTAATGTTACTGTTGAGAGTGTTAATCCTTCCCTGTCCTGTTATCTGGTTTCTCTCTTCCTTTCCCGCTCTCTTTCTCTCTTTCTTTCAAGTTTCTGGGATTTGGGTTGGGGGTTGCTCATTTTGTTCAACTTTCTCCTTCTATTCTTTTTGTTGAATATCCTTCTGCCCTTTGTTTCCTCCCTCTCTTCCCCTTTCCCTATCTCCTCCCTCCCTCCCTCTGACACATTTCCTTCCTTACTACCTCACTCTCTCACACATTTCCTCCCTCCCTCTCAAACATTTCCTTCTTCCATCCATCCTTCCTTCCCTCCTTCCTTTCTGCCTCTCTCCCACTCACACATTTCCTTCCTCCCTCCCTCCCCTCCCTCTCACACATTTTCTTCTTCCACCCTTCTTTCCTCCTTCACACATTTCCTTCATTTGCTCCCTCCCTCACACATATTTCCTCCCTCCCTTTCTCCCTTCTTCACTTCCCCCTTTCTTTCCCCCTAGCTTCTTCCTTCTTTCTTCCCTTCCTCCGTTCCCCACTCCTTCCTTCCTTCCTTCCTCCCTTTCACATATTTCCTTCCTTCCCCCTCCGTCTCACACATTTCCTTCTTCCATCCTGCTTTCCCCCTTCTTTTCTCCNCTTCCCCCCTTCTTTTCTCCCTCCCTTGCACATATTTCCTCCCTCCCTTCTCCCTCCCTCCCCCTGTCCCCCTATCACACCCCCTCCTGTTCTGTTTGTGCTCACGAGCAAAGTGTTTTGTTTCGTTTCAGTCTTTTAATTTTAATTGCAGTCAGATGGCCGTTCCCCTTTACGGCATCACGCTCAAATGTTCCAAGTGTGGAGTGGTGTCTTCTCCCGACGTTTCGGCCACAGCCACCAGTAACGCCATGTTAGTTCCTCTAATTTCAACTTCCTTTCTTTTTTCTGATGAGGAGTATTGATTGATTGGAGTTAGAGGTTTCTTCCATGCCGCTTTTCTACCTCTGATGTCCTCCCTTCTTTCCCTCCCTCCCTCCTTGGGAGGGAGGAAGGAAGGAAGGAAGGAAGGAAGGAAGGAAGGAAGGATCCTTCCTTCCTTCCTTCCTTCCTTCTTTCTAGTTTTTTTCTTGTTCTTCCCTTGGTTCACATTCAGGTGTCAAATTTGTTAAAAATCTATCCCTTGGCAGATTCCCTCTCTCTATCTGTAGCTTAAAATCCAGGACCTTTTTGCAAGATAAAAAATTAAATACCTGTGCAAGTAAATCCTCAACTTATAACCACAACTGAGCCCAAAATTGATGTTGCTGAGCAAGATTGTTATTAAGTGAGTTTTGTTCCATTTTACCACTTTTCTTCCCGAGTTTGTTAAGTCAGTCACTGCACTTATGAAGTAAGTAACACTGTCATTAAGTGAATCTGGCTGTTGTGGCCCACCAACAGAACTGGTGGCAGATTCAGACAGTGAGGAGGTTGGGGAGGAACATGGGCCAGCCCTGGAATCTGGGGAAGGCTCTGACAAATGCTCTGTGTTAGAGGCAGAGATGGGGCCAGGGCCATCCGACAGTTATCAGCTGCCTTCGGAATCAGAGATCAGTGGGGCAGAAGAACAGCTGCAGCCTGTTCTCAGTATGTGCGTGCACAGAGCGATCAGATGAAGGGAACAGCTAGGAAAAAAGGGTTGACTTGGAAATAAAGGCTCAGGTGGATGGTGAATGGCCCCTCCCATAGGGAATAAAGAGGAGTGAAAGGGAAGTGGTGTTTGCAGGAGACAATGAGTTTGTTTAATTAGTGTGAAGATTTGTTTGTGACTCCTTGCAAAGTATTTTCTAGGACAGCATTGCGCTTGGAAGCTATTGGCCTCGCAACTCCCCAAGCCTGATAAGGTCTGTGATTGTAATTCACCCTTGAAAGGCTGTTTGCCGGGACTTTGCTGGATGTGAATGAGAGGAATTCACATTAGCCTAAATAAAAGGGGTTTTGTCAGGGCGAGGAGTCTGCTTCGTACTTTTGGAGAAGCCTAGATCAGAACACTGACTTCCCCATGGACTTTGCTAGTCAGGGGCACAAAAGGGGATCACACGATCCTGGGAACCTGCAACCATCATAAATCATTAGTTTCCAAGTGTCTGAAATTTGATTATGTGCTGCAAAGGTCGTAAGTGCGAAAAATGGCCACAAGTCACTTTTTAGCAGTACTGTCATGATTTGGAATGGTCATTAAGCAAAATGGTTGTAACTCGAGGACCCCAGGGTCTTGTGATCTCCTTTCACAACCTTCTGACAAGCCAGGTCAATGGGGAAGCCAGATTCACTTCCCTGCTGTGCTACTGACTGTAGCAATTTGCTAAACAACTGTAGCAAGACAGGTCTTAAAATGGGACAAAGCTCTCTTCACAACTACAATCGCCTTAGCAGCAGAAATTGTTGCTCATTGTGATTGTAAGTCAAGGATGACATTTCTCTCTCTCTCTCCCTCCCTCCCTTCCTCCTCTCTCTCTTCCCTCCCTCTCTTCTTTCTCTCTCTCTCCCTATCAGATGTTTGCAGAAAATCAATCCACACACAGGTAACTAATTCAACAAGATTCATTAACTTCTTTATATACAGTACATAATAACACATGAAGTAAATGTACAATACCAATAGCAGATTCTTTCAACCTAGTAGAGTTACAGGCAGAACACAAGCAGAGGAGGGAACAGAAGAGAACAGTTTCAGTTTTGATTCAGAGTTGCAGACAAGTTTGCAGTTCGGAGCTCAGAGTTTAATACAGAGCCATGCCCAGCTCCTTCCAGTTTCAGTCTCCAAACAGTCCTCATTGGCTGACTTTGTTACCATGTGTTCTGTATGAAAATAGTTGGCTCCAAAGAACGCATTCTGAATTGGTTACTCAAAACTAGAAGGGATTGGTTCAAAAGGAACCAATCCCTGAAGCCGCTGGAAGGCGGCAAAATCAAATGAATGTCATTGGCTACAAGCGCCGATAAAAAGGTATAAAAGACTGGCGCAGCTTGGAGCCAATGATTCCATTTTTCAACTGCTGTTAACTAATAAAGACTTTGTTGCTGGAACCCGGTCTACCTCGCGTTTTTCCGGACAGAACACGGCGACGAGGGTGGGATTGTCCTAAACGCGAGACCAAGCACGCGGTGAGAGAGAATTCCAGATGGCAAACAGAATGGCGGGAACAACGCACCGCCCGCACCTTTTAATCCCAACGAAAAGGATTGGGATTCCTATGTTTAGGAATGAGATGGAGGGAATCTCAGATCAACACAAAAGGGCTATGTTCTTAACACAGCTGCGGGCCTACAGTCTTCAAGATGGCTAAGCCCTGGCGAAGCCCGAGACGTTAAACAACTGACGTGGCCAGAACTTCAGAGACTGCTAAAGGCTCACTACGCACCAATGGTGTCCAACCTCATAAAGCGACACAAATTCTACTGAGACCCAGAGAGAAGGTGAGACTGTAGCCGACTTCGTAGCCGCTCTCCCGACAAATAGGGGGAGAGTGCGAATCCTAAACCTTGATGAGGCTATGAGAGACCGAGTAGTGTTGGGACTAAGAGACTCGACAACACAGAGCACACTACTAAACAAGCCCAAAATAACCTTAGCCGAGGCCATCGCGGAAGCCACAGCCGCTGAAACCATGAAAAAATCGGCCGTAAAATGAAGCAGATGAATGCGAGCGGAGATTAAACAACCTGCCACCAAGAGAAAACAGTCCTCCATTACCACTCACCACGAAGACTATGGCGAGACGTCCGAATCAGATGAAGAAGATGACGAGGTCCACCGTCTGTACGCCAACAAGAAAGGGCGCGAAAAGAGAGTTTGGGGGAATGCCGCTGGCTGCGGAGGAAGTCTACCCGCAAGCTGAATGCAGGTTTCTCGATGCCTTTGCAGAAATTGCAAGAAACGAGGGCATATAGAGAAAGTCGCAGGAACAGAAAAAACTACAGCCCAACGAGACGCAACAATTCCCCCACACGAGCCCGAGCCCAGGCGAGCTGAGAGAAAGTGGCAGCGGAACAAGCAAACCTCAAACCGAGAGAATACACATCAAACTGTTACTATAGGAAGCGCTAAGACGGAAAGAGGAAAGAAGGTTAAGATAGACCGTGAAGATTGAAGGAAGCCCTGCGAAATGGAGTAGACTCTGGATCCTCCTATCCATGGTCTCTTGGGACACCATAAACAAACTAGTCCCTGACATCCAACCAAAGAACTCCAAAAACAGCGGCTAACAGCTCAAGGACTACCAGGGAAACCGAATCCCGGTAGTTGGCATGGGTCGATTCCGAGTCACTTATAAACATCATGTTGAGTACTCGCTGACCATAGTCGATCGAGACAGACCAAAGCTCCTGGGCATCGAATGGTTCACGCCATTGGGCATCGGGATGACCGGGATAGACCGAGTGACCACAACCGCACTGGGAGGAAGACCTAATCCAGGAATTCCAGGACGTTTCGACGGCTCACTTGGCAAGTATCAGGGAAACCCTATTTCTTTCAGTTTAGACCCCCAGGTAACCCCAAGGAGACTAAAGGCCAGGCGAGTCCCATTTGCTGTTAAAAACAAAGATTGAGGAGCAGCTAAATAAACTAGTAGCCCATGGGGTATTAGAACCTGTGGACCATGCCAAGTGGAAACGCCTATAGTCACACCTATTAAGCCTGACGGGTCAATTCGAATCTGTGGTGACTACAAGGCTACCCTGAACCATGCACTGCAACAAAGCACATACCCGGTGCCAGTAGTACAGCACTTGTTACGTTCCTCGGGGAGTAGAAAGGTTTTTGCCAACTCGACCTGGCACAAGCTTATCAACAGCTCCCAGTAGACCCAGAAACAGCAGAGGACATGACTATAGTTACTCACAAGGGGGCTTTCAGATGTAAAAAGCTCCAATTTGAGTGAGTGTGGCACCAGGCATTTTTCAGAGCCTAATGGAACGCTCCTAAATGGCATAAGGAGTCGTACCATATTTCGACGACGGTCCTAATTTCAGCAAAAAATGACACACCAACTAAGACAGAGACTTAAAGAAGTACTAACCAAATTCAGGGAATCTGGATTAAAGTAAAAAAAGAAAGTGCTGCCTGGTAAAAAAGAGCATCGAATTCCTGGGTTATTTGATAGATAGGAGAGGGTATACACCCTACCGAAAAGAAAACTAAAGCCATAAAAGACGCACCAGAACAAAGAACAAAAGTGAGTTACAAGCATTTCTGGCACTGATAAATTTTTATGATGTATTCCTACCAAAAATAAGGCTACAATAGCAGAACCGCTACAAATAACCGGTTATTGGACAAGAAGCAATGGACTTGGGTTTAAAGAAAAAAAAAGCTTTCCAGCAAATAAAAACTTGCTAACTTCGACACATATCTCATTCAATTTAGCGACACAACTACCTTTGAGAGTGACCTGCGACGCTTCACCATTTGGAGTCGGCGCCATCCTGAGCCACCAACTCCCTGACGGAAGAGAGGCACCGTCGCGTACTATTCAAAAACCCTGTCAAAAAACTGAGCGGAATCTAAGCCAATTGGACAGAGAAGCCCTAGCAATTGTCGCTGGGGAAAACGCTTTCACGAGTACCTATATGGCGATCTTTTCAAATTGTAACAGACCACAAACCACTACTGGAATTTTGGCGGAAACAAGCCCACACCAAATATTCTGTCCCCAAGAATGACTAGATGGTGCGGAGTTCCTAGCAGCCTACTCCTATACGCTAATACATTGGCCAGGGGAAACAAATTTCCCATGCGGATGCCTTGAGCAGAGCACCCTTGCCATCAACAGAAGAAGACCCGGCACCAACGATGACTGCTCTACAGATAGAGACTTTGCCCGATCTACCCATATCCGCGAATGATGTCGCCAGGGCGCCACGGCAAACGATCACTGACTGCTTGCGTAATTAAATGGGTAGGTAGAGGCTGGCCGAGAGAATAAAAAACTGAACTTTTAAAATCCATTCCGGACCAGAGCAAACGAACTCTCATAGAAAAAGGGTGTTTACTGTGGGGTGAGCGGGTAATCTATTGGCCCCGGCAAATTGCAACGCCAGGGTCACTCGGTCTATGTTGCAGCACGAGGGCCATCCTGGAATGTAAATGAAAAGCCTTGCTAAAGTTATGTCTGGTCCGGGGGTATTGATAAGGACATTGAATACTGGTAAACTCATGCAACAAATGCAGGAATCAGACCATCCCCACCAAAAGCACCTATAAGGACTGGGAACACCCAAGAGGCCCCTGGTCGCGAATCCACATCGACGTTTCGCAGGCTCTACAATGGGCACACCGTTTCTGAGTTGTTGTGGATGCATACTCAAATTGTAGAGGTAAAAATTATGCATATCACAGACAACAAAAATGTTGATAAAAGAATTAGACAAACTCTTTTGCAACCATGGCTTACCGGATCGTCCTATGTCCGATAATGGACCACAACTAACCAGCTTCAATTTGAAACAATGCCTAGCCTCCCTAGGTATAAAGACATGCCCTCACTCGCACACGGACATCCAGCTGCAAACGTAGGGCTGAAGAATGGTCAGGTTTACCAAGGTAGGAGTTTGGAAAGATGGACACGGGGACGTCAAAGCAAAATAAACGGTATCAACTCACCCTCCAACAATATAAACCAAGTACCCAACAACAAAACCCAGCAAGAACTACTGATGGGAGGAACTTAGATTCGCAACTAGAGGCTGCATCAAATTTCACACCTGAAAACCCCCCTTTATGCAAAGAACTTCACGGGGGGACCCGTTATGGTTACCGGGTACAAATTACAATATAGAACAGGCCCATAGTCTTACGATTAATGTGATGACGGCAGGGAGTGGAAGCAGCACATAGACCAGCTTCGTTCCCGAAAATTATAGAACAAATGAACCAGCATTACAAACAATGATGAAATTCAACCAAAAGAGGGGGGGACAATGCGAAAAAATAAATAAAGAACCGTTTAAATCAAACGCCGAAAGTCAATACAGTAAAAAGAAGCAAAATGGAGACTGCACTGCTTGAAGGTAAGTGCGGGAAAAGGTCCATCGGAGGCAGCCCACCAAGCCAGCTCGACCTGCCCGAGGAAACCGGGAGGGAGCGGCAAGCCGCCGCCTCCTGAGTGACTCAGGCAGGCAGTAAAATGGGCGGCTCACCCTTCCAGACGATTCCGGGGAGAAGGGACTGGAAGAGACGACAGCCCATCCGAACGTCGAAGACACAAACAAATGAAGCCGCCGCAAGTCCAGTCGAGTCAGAAACCCCCACCTACTTGTGAGACGTACGTAAACCACGTTAGACTGCACTAAGAGGGAGGGTGTTCTGTCATGTAAATAGTTGGCCTCCAAATAACGCATTCTGATGGTTACTCAAAACTACGAAGGTTGGTTCAAAGGAACGCAATCCCTGAAGCCGCTGAAGCGGCAAAATCCAAATGAATGTCATTGCTTCAAGCCGGCAGATAAAAAGGTATAAAAGACTGGCGGCGGTCTGGAGCCAATTCCGTTTTTCAACTGCGTTAACTAATAAAATTTGTTGCTGGAACCGGCTACCGCGTTTTTCCGACAGAACACTGGCTTGATTGAGTAGATATGCATAGATATTTAGGGTTTTTGCAACTCCTAAGATGGTTTCTTTCAGATGATTACTGCAAGGTTGAAATGTGACCTCCCAGAATCTGTCTTACATCCTTTTTCCCTGGCCCTCCAAAGAATCGCTTAGTCCCCTCCACTCTCCAGAAGATACCAGAAACCTTGGCGTTAAGCTCTGCTCTCATCCCCTCCTTCTTGCTCTGACCATGTTTTGCTCTATCTGCTGCTTGCTTCCCCATTTATGCCTGGAACATCTTCCTTGTTTCCTCCTTCAATTGCCACGATGACTCATTGTTTGGTGTTTGCTTGATTCTTGCTCCAACCAGCGTACCTACAAGGGTTGATCCCAAAACGCTCAAAACCTGCCCGTTTTTCGATTGTGATGAGGGTTTTTTTGGGGGGAAGATGGATTATTTACAAGCTGCTCAAGTCTTTACTTGATGTGTTATCCTCCTATCCGCGCACATAGTTGGTCCTTCTTCTCAAAAGTTCTTGCTAAATGTAAATAAATTGATGTTAGTCTTGACTCTAGTTATACCCAGTTTTTCTCCTGCTGCTTTCCACGCCAACTTTTAAAGCTTTTCAAAAACCATCTGCCCTTGAGTATTTAATCTCTGTAACCAACCTCTATTTTGTCATCTGCTTCCCTTCTGCTCTCACATCACCTCCTACTTCTCTTCTTCTTCTCTTCCTTCCTTTCTTTTTCTTTCTTTTTTTCCTTCCTTTTTCCTTCCTCCCTCTTCCTCCCTCCCTCTCTCCAATCTTCCTTCTCGTTTCTTCCTCCATGCCATCATCTATCTATCTATCTATCTATGCTATCTCCTCTATCTATCTATCTATCTATCTATTATCTTTTTGCATCCTCCCTCCCTCCTTCCTTCCCTCCCTCCCAATCTTCCTCCTTTTCCTTCCTTCTTCTTCTATTTCCATAACTAGTCCTGTTTGTTAGAACTCATACTTGATAATTCCAGCTCCCACAAGCTGCCTGGGAATTCTGGAATTGAAAAGCCACTGCTCTAAAACTTTCCACGTTGTGAAACATGCCCTAAAAATTTTTTGACTTTGTTCTATCTGTCCTTATTCTAAGGAGGCATCCACATTCATATCTTTTATATTTAGTGCTCCTCGCTGAATGTTTTCAAGATATGATTGGAGAACACTTTGGTTCAATAAGGACTCTTCCTTGGGCCACGGGTTGATTAGAAGACCTCCAAGTCCCTTCCTGCCCATGTTATACTCAGACAATAAATCACTAATCAAGGAGAGAAGCACCCTAAACTAAGGAGAAATTTCCAAGACAGGTTGGAACAGTGGAATGGTTTCCCTCCAGAAGTTGTGAATGCTTTCCAACATTGGAAGTTTTTAAGAGAGAGATTGGAAAACATTTTGTCTGAGATTGTAGTAGCGGTTTTTGCCTGGAGCAAAAAAGTTTGGACAGAGACTTTCAAGTTTTCTTCCATTGTTTTTGATTCTGCTTTCCAGTCTTTTGGGCTGTAATGGCTATAAAAACATTCATTCAATAACATCAAATTAAACGCACTCAAATTCAACATTGAGTGAAAACTCAACAAGTTATTTGGCTTCTTCTGTCACTTCTTAGAATTGCTAATGAGTCACAGCTTCTGTGGGATTGGTCTCCATTCATAGTATCTCACATATGGGGGTCCTCCAATGGCATCCAGAGGTGACCTTCACTCTTAACGAATGTTTAACATAAGCCAGATCAGCTATACGCAAGAGACATTTAAGGCGTGGATGGCATCTGTGGCGTGGGTGGCATATGTGGCATCGTGCCATCTGTGGCATCGTGGTGTTGTGATGAACCGGGCCTGACTGGAAAGGCTGCCTGTGCTGCTGGAACTCCTGGTAGCCATAGCCTGAAGGTAGGGCTGTGGAAAGCCTTGGAAGGGCTGTGAATCACCTGGGGTGGAGGAAAGCGACTGGACTGGGTGGGAGCAGCGTTCATGCTGGCCTGGAGGTTGTGCAGAAGACTGGTGATCCTCTCCTTGGATGCACCTGGTGACGTGGATTGGGACATGTCAGGGGTCTGGTTGGACGTAAGGTGAGAAGGGCTTGCGGTTTGACGATGGTATGTCGGTGTGTACGGCAGCGAGAGAGGAGATCTACGCTGCTTTTGATGGTGTCCTGATCTGCTAAGCAGGACAGTATTGGTATGTCCCTCCGGTCTGGCTCTCTGCTGCTTCTGTGGAGGTGAGTGCGGTGTGGGGTGGGTTGGTCTCTGGGAAAGTGCCTCGTCCTTGCTCCTCTGTGCCAGGGGGTCTGCACGTGCCTCCACCATGGGGAGTGAAGTGTGTCGGGGATCTCCGGTCATGGGGCGCTCCACAGATACCTGCCTGGACAATGGAGCTGGATCTCTTGGCCAGAAGAGGACTGGCTCCTGTGGGCTGCTGAGCGAGAGTAGACAGACGGGCTGCCTCGCTCGGTGCGGATCTCACCTTCCAATAGAACTGCCACTTTGGCATCCACGTAGGTCTCCCAGTCGGTGAGCTTGACGCGGGCCTGGCCAGACATACTTCAGGTGCAGCTTCTGTACCAGGTGTGATGTGCCTCCACCACTGATGAGGACTCCGAAGTGTAGCCAGGCTCTCTCGCCTTCTCTCTCCAAGCCGCCTGCTTCCTCTTGGTGTTTCGATAGAGCCTGTTGTCCCTTCCGCCATAGGTATCGTCTCCCTCAGCCCATTCGAGCACCTCATCCTCATGTTCCTGCTCAGGAGTATTGCCTCCTCGTCCGTTCTGGCGTATGCCTCTCCTCCCTCTGCAGCGGCCTTCTGCGCCTCATCAGAGAGCTTCGAGGTTCTAATGAGCTCCTCCACCAACACCCACCAGCAGCAGCAGCAAAAACAACAGTAGCAGCAAAACAGACCATGCAGACGCAGCAGCACACTAGCGCACACACGACCAACAGCCCAGCAGATACCAGGATCAGCTAGCAGCAGAGTAAGCACCTATGCAAGCACAGCAGGACCGAGAGCAGCGCCAGCAGAGTAAGCCCAGCAGATGCACCAGCAACCAGGAGCAGTGCCAGCCAGAGTAAGCACCAGCAGAAAGCACCAGCACCAGGAGCAGCGCCAGCAGAGTAAGCACCAGCGCAAGCACCAGCACCAGGAGCAGCGCCAGCAGAGTAAGCACCAGCAGAAGCACCTAGCAACAGGAACCAGGAGCGCGCCAGCAGAAGCACCAGCACAGGCAGAGTCAGCCGAGGAGCGAAGCCCAGAGAAGCAAGTCAGGGCAGGGGGTGGGGAAGGTGGCCCTGCTTTTGCAGGGCTGGCCAGCAGATTGCACAGGCTTCCATCTTACTTCCCCATGGTTGTTGGCTGGGATGTGTCTGGCAGCAAGGTCTTTTCCTCCCCCCCCTGAATGGGGAGCGCTGCTGTGCGAGCTGCGCATCCTTTTATATCCATGGGCGTGACACAATGCATACTCCCCGCATGCGTAGTGAACGCTTTGCATTCGCTAGCATCGCTAGACTTCGTCGTGATGCATCCGCTGTATATCCGCTAGGCTCCGCTAGCTGCTTCTGTTCTTCCGCTGCTCATCTGCCTTCGCTGTTGGCTCCCAGGAAGCCCTGCAGATGTGCCGATCCGCTTCCATCGCTAAGCTTCCGTGGGCATCTGCTTTACATCCTGGCTACGCCCTCTCCCTGTCCGTTTCCTTTCCGTCCTTGTTGTCCGTCTGTTATGCAAATTTGGGCACTTTTTGACGGATAATGGATGAGAATGTTTCTCAGGTATGCATGTTTGCTAATACTTGCTCCGTGCCAGATTGTGACAGGCCCTTAAGATAAAACTACGCAATCAAGGACTGATAAATATCTTATCAAAAATAGGACTTTGACAATCACTATGTTAAACTCCTGGCTCATTGTGTTTTAGCCGGCTTACGAAAGCTTCCATTTAACTAACTTTTGAGGTAATTGGTTAATTTTATAACTGCCTGTGAGATCTGTATCTCCCCCCCCATAGTTCCTATCTAGCTTTAAACCAGATAATGTTTGATTATCTCTAACAGTTTTATCTTAAATTTCTGTTCATAGTGAAATTATGTCAGTAGCTTCTTGTTCACGTTTTGCATGATTAATGCTATATTTCTCAGTAATACTGAAATCATTCCATTACTTCTCTTTTAAACAAACAACGAATCAGCCTTAACATAGTTAAATGTTCATTTTACAAGAAAATATGCAGTACCTTCACCTGATGCTTTCATGCTTCCATCCATCTTGCCAATGAAACATGTTGTTTACTCGTGGACATCTTTACAAAACCTTTTTCTATCTTTAGTAATGCATTGTGATGCTCACTATCAACAACCTCACACAAGTTATTGTTTACAGTTGATAGCAGCACATAGCTTAAACAACATTCTTTTGGCCTTCTCTGGTGTTTGCCAGTATTCTGTTGTTTTCGCTTTTTTACGATTTCGCTATATTTCCCCCGCCCACCAAGAAAAACTTTTACTCAGCTAAGGGCAGTTGAAGATAAAATTCTCTTCTTGTGTATGTTCCTTCCTCAGTTGGTCCTATCAAGCTGTCTTCTTGCTTCTTCTAAGCAATCTCCAGTGTATGTCAGTCAATGTCAGTTTTCTCTGGCAGGACTTCAGTGAAACGAATACATAGTCATCAATACTTTCACCCATGAGGAAAGAATTGATGTAAACTGAATGGCATCTTCTGAAAATATTAGTTTCTTTTTCAGGTAGCTCTTGAAAAGTTATTTTCATGAAGTTTTAAATGAACTAACTATCTCCACCTTTCAGAAGACGTGCTCTAACAGTTTACGTGTAAGATGTATGTGTGCAGCTACACTGTCACAAACATAAATCTCTTTCAAATTCTCCCAACATTAGCAGCAGACTCCTTTCTCCATGATATGGACGCTGCTGGGTCATCAGTGTTTAGTCCAATTAACATAGAGCTTCGTTTCATTGTTCTGTTTAAAGTCAGCAATCTTCTTGACATCAATCCTCATTATATCTGGATCCAACATTTACATCTGGGATTTTGAACTACATTCCATAACCTTCTTTCGTAGAAGAGGCTGCCACTTCATAGACCAGGAACATAGTTTGTCACAACCGGGTTATCAATGATAGACTTGTTGAAGTGACTTGTGCCATCTTACAGGATAGTAAACCACAATTAAACAGTAAACAGCTTCCTGTATACGTACTGTGCATTCACACTTAACTCTCAGTTATCTGAGGCTAGTATGGCCTGGGCCCATAACAGTGTTGAAGGTAATTCCCCGTTAGGAGAATGAGCCGCATACCAGGGAGACATATAGAAAGTAGTTTGGAATAATTACACACTCAGTACATCAGATACACTCATAACAGTTAATGTAGGTTTTAGTCTTCAGAAGGTTTTAGCAAAGTTCCAAAGTGGCAGTTCCACAATCATTCACAGGTTAAATCAGTCATTTTTTCAATCAAGGACATGCTCTTGGCATTCTTAAAGAGTCAGTATTAACAAATTTTATTGATTTTTACAATTATAAACAAAACACAACAAACATAATAACATGTACATAATTTGAAGGATAGGGGGGAAAAAAAGAAGGGAAAGAGGGGATGGGAAAAGAGGACGGGAAAAAAATACATATTCCTAAAGGATCCATCTCTCTCTCTCTCTCTCTCTCTCCTTCTCTCTCTCTCTCTCTCTCTCTCTCTCTCTCTCTCTCTCTCTCTTCATTCATTCCTCCTAAGCTACCAGAAACAATTCCAGTGTTTCTTTTGTGTTTTTCTTCATTTTAAGACACATGAAAGTGTCACTAAGCATAGGTGTGGAATGCATTAGAGTAGGCTTAATGGAGAAAAGCCAGGTCACCTTGGTTTGTTGCTGCCTTCTCCACTATCTTGTAATTATCTTTGATTGTAGCTTGGAAGCATTTGAAGCCATTCTGCCTGTGTCTCACGTTATTACTCCCCCTTGGAGAGTCTGGTGGGCCTCCCTCAAGTGAGTGAAAGCAGCACGAAGAGTTTGGTTGGTCCAGAAGCTGAGAGACCTCTCTTTCTCCTTTTTTTTTCTTCCCCTTCCCAGGGCATCCCTCTGGAGCTCCTGTGTAGTCCTACCTCTACTGGCCCTCACCTGGATGTCAGCTGTGCTGGCCATCACCGACCGTCGTTCGGCCCTCTTCCAGATCCTGTTTGCAGTGTTTGATTCCTTGGAGGGCTTCGTCATTGTAATGGTCCACTGCATTCTTAGAAGAGAGGTGGGTCTTTGAGCATGGATGATGGCAGGACATCTGTTGGTCTTTAGAAGGACAGGTTCTTACACTGGTGGAAATTGGAGGAAGTGGCTGGAAGACAATGTTTATTCCACATAAGAATCTTATTCCCTTCCATCTTTTAGTTTTGTGGAGATGGTCCACGTTTGATGGTCAAGGGACACACTTAACATTTGGGAGAGGTGGGCAAACATAAATTAAATGATGTGGACAGGAATGGATCCTTTAAACCAGTGTTTCTCAAAGTTGTCAATTTTGAAGTCCACATGTACTTGAAATTTCCTGGAACGTAAACAACTAATGCCAAACCGGTGCCACCAAATTCAATGATTTACTCCAGGTTATAATAACCGCCCCTCCCAAATTTAGCACAACCAGATATGTTGGATTTGTCACCAGCATGTATTAACACTATTTTAAAAATTTATACCATACTGCTTTTGAAAGAAAGAAAGAAAGAAAGAAAGAAAGAAAGAAAGAAAGAAAGAAAGAAAGAAAGAAAGAAAGAAAGAAAGAAAGAAAGAAGAAAGAGACAGCCAGTATAGATGTGTGTGTGTGTGTGTGTGTGTGTGTGAGAGAGAGAGAGAGAGAGAAACAGATATTGTAGATGGATGGATTGATGGATGGGTGGATGATGGATGAATGGATGGATTAATAGATAGATATACAATAGATACACAATGAATATATATTATATCTATAAATATCAGAGATGCATAAATATAAGCAGATCTATCTTGTGTAATTCAGTATATTGTAAACCATCCTTGGAAAATTCCATGTTGATGGCCTTCAGACACCTTTTTAAAATCCAATAATAAATAAAAATATTTTATGTGCCTTAAAAAAGAAACCTGATTCAGTTGTGTTGATGTTCCTGATGATGATGATCAAGAAAAGTTCAGTAAGGAGGAAAATTCACTCCCATTTTAGCCACCAGTTCTAGTGCTTAACTAATCTCAGCTGTGATTATGAACTTTTCCTTACAGTTCTGTTAATAGCTGATTTTAATGGCTGTGCAATTGCCCGAAAGCCGGCGCTCATTAGCAACCTATCCCATATTTTATGCAGCGCAAGACTTGAAATTGATTCTGCCTAATAGCACAACCTTTTTTTTTTTCTTTAGGTGCAAGATGCTATTAAATGCCGAGTTGTGGACCGTCAAGAAGAAGCCAATGGAGATTCTGGAGGATCGTTCCAGAATGGACATGCCCAGCTTATGGTAAGTGGGAATAAAATGCTTTGTAGGAGAGGACAGATGTTGCTTTTTTGGCTCTGGTGAATCCAAGATGGTACATACCAACGTGACGCATACAGGCTGGGAATGTTTGGAGGTTAAAACCTATGAAGAACAGTTGTAGGAAATTGGCATATCTTGTCTAACAAAGAGAAGGACTAAAGGTGCAGTAGAAAAACCTGGCCCACAGAATCACCAAGAATTGAACACAACTGAATGGATATCATCATCATCATCATCATCATCATCATCATCATCATCATCATCATCATCAAACAGTCATCAATCATCATCAAACAGTCTCCCAATATTTGAGGAGCTTCCCCAAAGAAGAGGGCATCATCTCTTCTCCAGAGCACATGAGGGCAAGACAAGAAACTTTGGATGGAAACCTATCAAAGAAAGAATCCAATTTCCTGACATTGAGAACAATTAATTGGTGGAAGGAGTTGCCTCCAGTAGCTGTAGGTGTTCTATCCCTGGAGGTTTTTAAGAAGATATT
The DNA here is from genome assembly GCA_004320025.1 of Laticauda laticaudata. Taxonomy (NCBI): domain Eukaryota; kingdom Metazoa; phylum Chordata; class Lepidosauria; order Squamata; family Elapidae; genus Laticauda; species Laticauda laticaudata. The sequence goes on from BHFT01002343.1 coordinate 43,677, forward strand.
GGACACCCATTTGTCTCAAATGGAACAGGGTCTCCTGCTCAAACAAAGAGTTGGACTAGAAGACCTCCAAAGTTCCTTCCAATTCTGTTATTCTGTGTTCTATTGGGAAACCACCATACTTTTAACATGTCCCAGTTGCTGATCATCATAAAATGTGTTGACTGGGTTTTATTGCCATTATACAAACCCATCAGAAGACTTAAAGTAAGTCAAGATTACAAGAACATAAAATGCTTCCTCAGGACCACAAGTTCATCTCGGCCATGATTATACCATGGCAAGTAGTCCTTTTCAGGAAATTCTTAAAACAAGACAGTACAGTGATCATTCTCATTCATTGCTGATTCTCAGGTCTACATGACAGGTATCACTATCATAAATGTATTTAATCCTTTCTAAAGATCATCTGAATTGATGTTCAGATGTTATTGCATCGACAGGTTTCAGATTTCCTGGGTACCTATAACAGCCATTGATGAATGTATGTCCCTGTCCAGCCCGATTTCCAGATAGGATACGATGTACAAAAGCTGCCTGATGCTTTTTGTGAGTGCCAATATTTCCCAAGTGCTTTCTTCAAGCCATCTTCTCCAGAACTGTTGGATGGCACCTGGTCATTGACCATGCTAACTCAGGGTGCTGGGAATCATAGCCCATTGTATCTGGAGGGCACCCCTTGGAGAAAGGCTACATCAGTGGAATTTAAATAACCTAAAGCTATGTCTAATAGGAGGCCATCTGCATGGATTTTCTGCAACATTGAGCCCATTGTCCTCACCTGCTTTGAATGGAAACACTTGACAAGCCCAGTTAGATGGTCTTGCTTTGCTTCTTCCTTTTTTCTAATCCTGGCTGCTTTTGTAAGACTCAGCTTTTCAGAACATTTAAACCCTGATTGAGAAGAAGGTTTATCACCCAAGATCTTTTCTCCCAATTTTCTGGAAGAAGTAATGAGGGGGAATCCATTTCCCCCCAAAGACAAATTTTAAGCTTCTCCCCTTAACTTTGTTTAGTAAGATGAAAAGACACAGCCAATGTGCTCTAATGGCGTTCATGGCAAGGATCCAGGTTACCTTAGGGAAGTGGTGGAATTCAAAATTTTTTACTACTGGTTCTGTCGTTTGGTGGGCATGGTGTGGCTTGGGCATGGCTTGGTGGGCATGATGGGGAAGGATACTGTAAAATCTCCATTCCTAACTCACTCCAGGGGGAAGGTTATTGTAAAATCCCATTCCCTCCGCACCCCACTAACCTGCTTTCCAGCTCTGTTCTCCTGTGCAGGGCAACAAAAAGAGACCCAGTCGATCAGCTGGGACTCAATGGGAGGCAGAGAATAGGTGGGGATGGGGCCAGTCAAAAGTGGGATTTGCTGGTTCTCCGAATTACTCAAAATTTCTGCTACGGTTCTCCAGAACTGTTCAGAACTGGCTGTACACCATCTCTGCCTGAGGGACCATCTCATCCCACTGGGATTGGCCTGCCCCACCTGTCTGATGAGGGGGCATGCTGTGGATCTCATGGACCAGGGAATTCTAGCTAGTGGGATCTAGGAGAAAATATCTTCTCTGCCATTCCTCAGGAACATCTTATCTCCTGGAGTGAGATCAACTCCAACCCTCTGATCTTTTGAAAGAGCCTGAAAACCAGGTTCTGCCAATTGACTTGGGGATCAATGGAGGATTTTCACATGGGGGTGGTTGATCGTTTAATAACAGATCCCTCCTCCCCTCCCCCTGCTCAGCCCATTCCCTCCCTTCCCATCTTTTAGCTACATTTTGTATTTTTACAATTTTGTAGTATAGATAGTTTTTTATTTACAAAAGTTTGTTTAGCGACTGTTCAAAGTTACAATGACACTGAAAAATGGACCTACCTCTGTTTTTCCTATTTACAACCGTTCACATGATCAAAATTCACACCCTTGGCAACTGACTTATGTTTATGATGGTTGCAGTGTCCTGGGGTCATGAAAAATGACCATTTGGAATTGCAAAACCCCTAAGTCTCATATACATAACTGTTGCAACGGATTTATTTACAGGTAGTCCTTGATTTATTGAGCCCAACATTTCTGTTGCTGAGCAATACAGTTGTTAAAAGAGCATTGCCCCATTTAAGACCTGCCTCGCTACCATTGTTAAGCAGTTGTTAAGTTAGAAACATGGTTGTGAAGTGAATCTGGCTTCCCCATTGAATTTGCTTATCAGAAATTTGCAGAAACTGATAGAATAGAATAGAATAGAATAGAATAGAATAGAATATTCTTTATTGGCCAAGTATGATTGGACACACTAGGAATTTGTCTTGGTGCAAATGCTCTCAGTGTACATACAAGAAAAGATACATTTGTCAAGAGTCAACAATCATAAGGTACAACACTTAAGAATAGTCAAAGGATAGTCAAAGCAATCAAATCATACTAGGAAACAGTCAATATAGATCAAAGGGATACAAGCGACAAAGTTACTGTCATACAGTCACAAATAGGAGGGGATGGGCAATAAGAAGTGATGAGAAGGTTAATAGTAATAGGAGTGCAGACTTTGTTAATAGTTGGATAGTGTAGAGAGAATTATTTGTTTAGTAGAATAATGGCGTTCAGGGAAAAACTGCCCATGTGTCTAGTTGTTCTGGTGTGCAGTGCTCATTTTGAGGATAGGAGTTGAAACAGTTTATGTCCAGGATATGAGGGGTCTATGGATATTTTCGCAGCCCTCTTTTTGACTCATGCAGTATACAGGTCCTCGACTGAAGGCAGGTTGGTAGTCATTGTTTTTTCTGAAGTCCTAATTACTCTCTGAAGTCTGTGTCTGTCTTGTTGGGTTGCAGAACCAAACCACTTAGATCTCATTGTGGTGTCCTGTGGACACACAAACAGAATTTGTTACACGCTTTCATCAGATTCCAGCAAAAATTACCCGTTCTGGAGAATGGGTTCACACATTCATCCATGTGATTCAGACTTATAACTACATGATTCACTAAACAACTGCTGTAAAGGTGGGACCATTGACTTCAGACCATCACAAATTAGGATGGAAATTCCTCTGCCAATTGTGGCTATGAATCTACATAAATGGCTGTTATAGCTGTGAATACAGATCCTTGGCTTAACAGCAGCTCATTTAATGACTATTCGAGGGTTATGACAACACTGAAAAAAGGGATTTACGAACATTTTTCATACTTACAACCGTCTGTGGTCACATGATCAAAATTCAGACTCTTGGCAACCGACTCATATTTATGATGGTTGCAGTGTCCCAGGATCACATGGTCCTCTTTTGTGACCTCCTAACAATCAGTCAATGGGGAAGCTGGATTCACTTTACAACCAGGTCACTAATTTAACAACTGCAGTGATTCACTTAACAACCATGACAGGAAAGGTCATAAAATGATGCAAAACTCATTTAACAATTGCCTCACTTAGTGACAGATATTTGGGTCTGAATTGTGGTCATAAGTCAAGGATTAAATCTATTCTATTTATTGGTCTTATTTTTGATATTGTAAGTTGCCCAGAGTTACCCTGCGGTATGATGGGAGCAGCCAAGACATCTGATAAATAATTGTCCCAAAGTTTCTTTTATCAAGGGGCAACTGGACTTTCTGGTTTTTCTCTAAAGACATTCCTCTTCTCACCAAGAAGCTTCTTCAGTTCTGACTGTATGGGGAGGAATGGAAGGATTTATACTCCTTGCAAATCGCTGATCATTTGCATCCTTTTAGAGTCTCATTGAGGCCACTTGGATGTTTATCTGTGTCCTCAGGGACACCTGAATAGTGCAAATGGATATAGAGCCTTCTTGGAACTGCTGAAAGGACTGTGTTGTAGACTGGAGATAGATGATGCCATATCCCTCCCCCTTGAGGGAGGGCTGTTCAATTTGGACATAGATGGCCTCTTTGACCCCTCTTTCAAACCAGCAACCCTCTCTGCCCAAAAGGTGGACTTTGCTATCTTCAAAAGACTGGCCTTTGTTTTTTAAATGCAGCTGGACTGCTGAATCTAGTCCTGATAGGTTTGTTTTCTTATATTGTGTCATGTGCTTATGAAGTGGATGACCCACTTTAATGACCCTCTCAAAGGATGCAAGTGACCAGTTTTGTCTGCAAGCAGCATCAATCCTTCCATTCCCACCATCCAGTCAGAGCTGAAGAAGCTTCTTGGATGAGAAACAAAACGTCTTCAAAGAACAACCAGAGAGTCCAGGTGCCTCTTGAAAAAAAAGCACCTTTGGGACTACCATGACTGGATGACTCAGAATCTGCCAAGACACTTGATAAATAAATAAATAAATACATATAAAATGACTATACATGAGTAAGTTCCCCCTCTCTTCTTGACAATGCCACCTTGTTGGCATTCAGGAGAAAGTCCTGATCATTGATATTCTTTATTGGTGCACCTGCATAAATTAGATATGCATTAAAATACCCTCCATGAGATGCCATTGAATGCTGATGATCCTTGCTTGCTACATTACACTCTGTGCAATAAACACACCAAGGTGCCATCCCCTATATTTGTTGCATCTCGGTCTGGCTCCTGCAAGAGTTTCCTTCTCAATTGCCAGACCTTTCTTCCATTCTCACACACCTGCCCCATAAGCATTTGGATCACTGATTTCATCAGCCAGCCAGAAAAGAAACCAGACCAAATATAAAGACATTTTAGCATAGCTGTCAGGGAAGGTCTTAGATACTCTCTGAACTTGGTTGTTTTCTTGCAGATGTTTCATGGCCCAACAAGGAAACATCATCAGTGCTAGAAAGGAGGGAGATTTTGGAGAGGAGGAGGAGGAGAACTATGGTGTGCTTGTTGCTCTGAACTTGATTGTTTTCTTGCAGATGTTTCATGACCCAACTAGGAAACATCATCAGTGCTAGAAAATGTTAGTCTTGCATTGATGATATTACTGAGTTGGGTCATGAAAATGCAAGAAAATTACTAAGCTCAGAGAGCACCAAGGACCCCACGATTCAACCCTGAGCTACAAATATTATATTCTCCTTTATTGCATAGTGGTCTATTTGATGCCTTGCCTGCAAACAACTCTCTTGGATGACCAGGAGGTTGGTTATCACTGCTCTTGGCTTTTCAGTTGGGTTAAAAAGCTGGAATTTCCAAATCTTGAGTTTTTCAATCTCATAGCTCCCATCTCCTTTCCCTGTTGCTGATCACTTCTTCCCTTTGCTTTCTCTGTCTTCCAGACTGATTTTGAGAAAGACGTGGACATGGCTTGTAGATCAGGTGAGCACATCACAGGTGAGACATCAACCTTGACCTGGTTTGGGGATTGAACTTGATGTTTGTGTTTTTTAATTTACCCATCTCCCTCGCTTCCTGACTGGGGTCTATGACAGTTCACCATGGCCAACTCACCATGGTCAACTTGCCATGGCCAACTCATTGAGGGACAATTTGCCATGTCCAACTCGCCATGGGACAAGAGTTACATGAATATCAAAGAAATGGTGGTATAGAATCATTAAAGATGCAAAAGGAAGGACAGAATGAAATGTGAATGGCAAAAATTAAAACATACTTTATGTATTTTAAATAATTAAATTGAATTGCTAAATTGTACAGCAGTGAGTTATTGAACAGCAAGTGGGCCATGACGAATTCTCCTGTGGTGAGTTGCCACAGCAAATTGGCTATATCAAGTTATCACATTCCTACCTGATTATGTGAAATGTGAATCTGTATACCTGAGCTTATACCTTATTGGTTCAACTTTCTGGAAATCTTTGATGTTCTCCTGTGTCTAGTCCACCAGCTTTCTTCTCACGCTCAAATAGCCCTGAAACCTCTAGTCCTCCTTACCTTTATAGCTTTTTTCCTGGCTTCAAACCAAAAGCTCTGCCTGTCAACTAATGAAAACCAACCCCCTCCTTATCCAGTTTTCCTTTCTTTAAAGCAGGGATACAGTAGGTGGGGAAGCATGGCTCTTTCATGACTTGTGGACTCTAACTCCCATAATTCCTAAGCCAGCCATGCTCAGGGTGGGGAACCATGGCCTTTTTTTTAAAAAAATATTTTAATTAAACATATTTCATCATTTTATATCTATGTTACAGTCTTTGCAGCGCTCCTGCATCAATAATACTCATACATACATATCAATTACATTCCTTTTTCTTCCTTTGACTATATACATTGCCATTAAGTTTAATATACCTCTTAAATTACCTTTATAAATATAAAGGTCTTTGCTTCTGTTTTCTAACCTTTTATACCATGTGTCCCAGACCAAATAATATTCTGTTTCCCCCCTTTCTTTTAATTCTAATATTAGCCTGTCCATCTCCACACAATCTAACACCTTTTTTAATCACCATTTCCTCAGAGGGTGTGCTGTTCTGTTTCCAGTTTTTCACATATGAAATTCTGCCTGCAGTCATTATGTGCAATATAATGTATTGAATTTTCTAACTGCAGTTTCCTCTTATTATCCCTAGTAGAAATAGTTCGGGATTTAACTCAGTTTGTTGACTTCATGATTTCCTTTAGCCATTTTCTTATTTTAGTCCAGTACTTCCTAGCTTCCGGACAATATCCCCACATATGAAAAAAATGTGTGAGAGGTCTCGGTAGTGCAATGGTTAGAGTGCAGTACTGCAGGCTACTTCTGCTGACTGCTGACTGCTGGCTGCCTCCAATTTGGCAGTTCAAATCCCACTCGGCTCAAGGTTAACTCAGCCTTCCATCCTTGTGAGGTGGGTAAAATGAGGACCCAAATTGTTGAGGGCAAGAGGCTGACTCTGTAAACTGCTTAGAGTGGGCTGTAAAGCACCATAAAGTGGTATATAAATCTAAGTGATATTGCTATTTTATCACTTGTTGACTTCAATTCCCAGAATTCCTGAGTCAACATGCCTGGCTCGGGAATTCTGGGAGTTGAAATCCACAAGTCATAAAAGGGCCATCATTTCCTCACCTATCCCTGCTTTGAAAACTTCCTTCTTCAGTATTTCCCAACCCAAGAAAAAATAATGGAAATAGTGTACAAGAAGTGTATACATGGCACCAAACTGAACATGATATACAGTTGGTCTCTGACTTACAACCACAGTTGAGCCCAAAATTTCGGTTGGTAAGGGGAACATTTGTTCAGTGAATTTTGTCTACCCCCTCTCTGTCCACATTCATTAAGGGAATCATGGCAGTTGGGAAATTAGCATCACAGTTGTTGGGTGAATCTGGCTTCCCTGTTGATTTCGCTTGTCAGAAGTTCCCATGATTCCCGGGATGCTGCAACCATCATAAATCTGAGTCATTTGCCACGTGTCCAAATTTTGTTCATGTGACCACAGAGATGCTTGCAATGGTTGTGTGAAAAATGGCCATAGGTTACATTTTTCAGTGCCATCTTAATGTTGAATGGTTACTGAATGAACTGTTGTAAATCAAGGCCTGCCTGGAATCAATTGCTCTTTCAAATCCTCTTTGGATTTTTCAGATCATTCTTTGTAGAAAAAAATAAATAAAGCCCAATACCAACTTGGTCCAATCCTCCAAAATCCAATCTTTCAAACTGAGATCTCTTTAAGCCATGGAATTATGACCATTTGTGATCCTGTTATTTAATCCCTTCCTGGTTTTATTGCCCGTTTCTCTCTTCATTTTCCATACCTCCTGTCTGTTTGTAATCCTCAGCTTATCACTGTGTCTTTGTCCAGTGTGGTTCTGCACAATGAGGGAATGGCAAATCCTTGTTTGCTTTCAGATATTATCTTAGTTGCCAAGAAAGTGATCAAAACTGAGCAAACAGCAGTGCAATTTTTGCATACAAATTAGGACGTGGATTTAAAAAGTGATGCATGGAATTGGTTTTCTTTGCCTCTTTGATTACATTTGGTCTTCTTTCAGTTTATCTCTCTCCTCCATGCATGCACTTTAATTGTTTCTACCCTTCCTTCCTTCCTTCTCTTAATCCCGTTGTCTGTTCGACACTCAATTTGCGCTGGAATTGAATTAGTCAGGAATTTCTTGGGTCCGAGTAATAGGCAGCCAAAAGGATTTGTATATTCCAATGCATTCGGTCACTAGTTTCATATCAAAATATATTGTGCATACATTGTGGTTTTTTTTTTTAATATGCAAGTTTGGGGGGGAAAACAACTTCTGTACAATATATTTGTAACACAGATAATATTTGTATCTCAGAGTTGATATAAGGGATCCTTGGTGGTCTCTGAGCTCGGTGGTTTTCACATTTCCTTACTCAACTTAGGCAACATCATCAGCGCAAGAAGAGAGTGGGATTTGCAGGGTGGAGGAGGAGGAGGAGGAGGAGAGGAGGAGGAGGAGGAGGAGGAGGAGGAGGAGGAGGAGGAGGAAGAGGAAAAAAGATTGTGAGGTCCCTGGTTCTCTCTGAGCTTGGTTGTTTGCGTGCAGAAGTTTTATTATCAACCCCACTCCCTTCTAGCACTGATAATGTTACATAGTTCGGTAATGAAACCTCTGCAAGAAAGCAACCAAGCTCAGAGAACATCAAGGACCCCACAGTTCTCCTCCTTCTCCTCCCCTTCCCCCTCTTTCTCCTTCTCCTCTTCCCCCTCTCTTCTATCATTGATTATGTTACCTACTTTATAATGCCTTGGTAAGACCACACTTGCAATATTTTATCCAGTCCTCATTGCCATGATATAAAAAGATGTGGAGACTCTAGAAAGAGTTCAAAGAAGAGCAATGGAGATGATTAGGGGAAGGGGGGCTAAAACATATGAAGAACAGTTGCAGGAATTGGGTAATGTCTAGCTGAATGAAAAGAAGGACTAGGGGAGACATGATAGCAGTCTTCCAATATTTGAGGGGCTGCCCCAAAGAAGATGGGGGTCAACCTATTCTCCAAAGCACCTGAAGGCAGGACAAGAAACAATATATGGAAACTCATCAAGGAGGGAACCAACTTAGAACTAAGGAAAGATTTCCTGACAGTGAGAACAATTAACTTGTGGAACAACTGGCCTCCAGAAATTGTGGGTTTCCTGCCTGAGGAAGGGGCTAGTCTAGAAGATCTCCAAGATCCCTTCCAGCTCTGTTATTCTGTTGTTATGCAAGCTGCTTTGAGTTCTTGGAAGAGAAGGCCATCCATAAATCCAACTGACAATGAAACAGAAATGCCAACAATTCTAATTCCAACTAAATCCATCAGCTTTATTGCTCATCAAAGATAGTGCCAGAGTTCAAACTTAATAGATAGCAGGCAGCCAGCCAGCCATCATGTCACCCAACCCTGAAATGAATAGTGTAAAAACAGGAGGGAAATATATAGATTCTCTTTTACCTCAGAATACAGACTGTCCTCGACTTATGACCACAACTCAAACCCCAAATTCACATCGCTAAAAGCTACTTGGAGTGAGTTTTGCCCCATTTTGTGATGTTTTACACCATGACAGTCAAGCAAATGCCTGCTGTTGTTTAGCGAATCATGCCATCATTCAGCGAATCTGCTACTCCCCATCAACTTGGTTCATCGGAATCCAGCTTAGAAGGTTGGGAATGGTGATCCCCTGATCCCAGACACTGCGACCATCATAAGTATGAATCAATTACCAAGTGTCTGAATTTTGATACATATGGTTATAGAGATGCTGCAGTGGTCATACGTTTGAAAAGCTGGTTAGGTCATTTTTTTCCCTGTGCCAGTGTAACGTCAAACTGTCAGTAAACGAATGGTGAAAGCTATCTACATTTGAGATATGCATGAACTTACAACAGTTCACTTAGTGACTGAAAAAAGTGAGTTATGAGTGTTTACTTACAACCATCGCAGCCTCCCGGTGGTGACGAGATCAAAATTCCGATACTTGGCAAATGGCATGTACTTATGACGGTTGCAGTATCCCAGGGTCACGTGATATTTGTTAACCTAATCCTGCGTAGGGTTTTCTCTGGTAATATTGTACTACTAACTAGAGCATACAAAACATTTGCTAGACTGATTCTCGAATACAGCTCATCTGTCTGGAATCCACAGTGCATATCGGACATTAATACAATCGAGAGAGAGTCCAGAGATATTTCACGAGAAGAGTCCTCCACTCTTCTACTCGCAACAGAATACCTTATGCCTCCAGATTTGAAATTTTGGGCTTAGACAACTTAGAACTACCCCGCCTTCAGTCTGACCTTAGCATAGTACATAAAATTATCCATTACAAAGTCCTACCCATCAATGACCACAATATATGAGCACACAATAGATACTGTTCTGATCCAAACCTTGTTCCAAGGAAACAAACGCGAAATAGAGGTAACAGCAAAACCTTTTAATGATTCTTTACAAATTCCATTCCTTCCCAGTTAAAAGGCTGTTTCGAACTAATTGTCTCTGATAAGAGCAAGGCCTTTCAAGGTTGTGCAAGGCTGCCAAGAACACTAGATAAAATTGCCAAGAAATATTTCAAACACAAAGAGTCTCCAAACACAAACTAAGATAGTACAAATGTCTACAAGGTTTGTGTGCAAAAACTTATTTGCTTCCTGCAAAGAACTTGGGTTTCTCAGCTGGCTTTTATCTCTTAAGGGAGGGCCCATTACCTTGCAGCCTTACTCCCGAGTCGCCCATGCTGCTGCAGCTGCTCTTTCCTTTGAGCAGCCCTGCACTCACGCACACTTGGCACAGGCTCCTCGGGGACCTCTTCCTCACTGCTGCCAGCCTCCACAACCTTCGAAGGCAGCACTCCACTCACTGATGGTCCTGGCCCCCTCCCTGCATCACACGCAGGCCCTTCACCTGAGTCCTCGCTCTTCGAGACCTCAGCCATCCGCACCTGTTACCGGTGAACCACAACAGTTACAAACTCAAGATAAACTTCACCAAACTCAATTGCAGGAAATACGACTTCAGCAACAGTGTGATCAATACCTGGAATGCATTACCTGACTCTGTGGTTTTTTCCCCAAACCCCTAAAACTTTAACTTTAGACTGTCATATGGTTGACCTCATCCCATTCCTAAGAGGTGCGTAAGGAGGCATATGTGCATACTGTCCTTGTCCCAATGTCCCCTTTTATTCGTACCCATTTCATATATTTATAATCATGTTTGTACTTATACCTGTTATCGAATACTTGCTTGGCAAACAAACAAACAGACAAACAAATGAACAAACAAATAAACAAACAAACAAATAAATAGCCTCTTTTGCAACTTCTAGCAAGCCAAGTCAATGGGGAAAAAAATCCAGATTCACTTCACTTTGCTAATGGAATAAATGCAGGGATCCCCTTAACTACTGCGGCAAGAAAAGTCATAGAATGACTCGTTTAACCTATGTTCCACTTAGCAGTGTACATTTCAGGCTCCAATGGGGATATAACTTGAGGACTACCTGGATTCCTGGATTTCAGACAGTCTTGATTCCCTTAGGTTCCATGCATTTGTCAACTTTCCAAGTGTGTTCTTTGAATGTGTATATATTCTCCAAATAACTGAAGTATAGATTAATAGAGTTGGAAGGGACCTTGTAGGTCATCTAGTCCAACCCCCTGCCTAGCAGGAGACCCTACACCATTTCTGGCAGATGCCAGTCCAATCTCTTCTTGAAAGCCTCCTGATATGAAGCTCCCACAACTTACGAAGGAAACTTCTGAGTTCTACTGGTTGATTGTTCTCACTGTCAGAAAATTTCTCCTTATTTCCAGGTTGAATCTCTCCTTGTTCAGTTTCCATCCATTATTCAGGTGCTCTAGAAAATAGCTTGACCTCTTCCTACTCTCTGTGGCAGCTTCCCAAATATTGGAAGACTGCTATCCTGTCTCCCCTGGTCCTTCTCTTCACTAGACTAGCCACGTCCAGTTCCTGCAACCATTCTTCATATGTTGTAGCCTCCAGTTCCCTAATCATCTTATTTTCTAAAGAGCCAAACCATTCCTGCTTTCTGTCAAAAAAGCCTCTTACCAACAAGCATAAAAATGGATGTAAATCCCCTTTCAATTTCACATCCATTTATAGGGCAGTGCAAAATGACGTGAAGGGAAGGAATTGTCGTGTTTGCACACACCTTTAGCATTTGAGCCTTTCGAACAGACACGATGCAGAATGTTGGGCATTCCATTGAATTGTCACGTCCCATCTAAGCCATTTATCTAAGGGGAGGGAGTGTCACCAGCTGCCCAAAATAAATCAAACCAAACAGAATCAAACATTAGTTATACCCGTGGAAGTACGACATACCCATCAGCAATCAAAGTGCAGTTTCAAACACAGTCTCCCTGGAGAATGTACCATAAATTATATTGTGGTCATGTTGGTGTTTTAATTTATTTGCATCTGTAATTTTACCTGGATGGTTGAGGGAATCTGAGATCCATTTGAATGAATTTATGGTGGCGGATGCATTAAAAACCAGATAGATCCTTCCATCCCATGGTTCTTGGATGAACAGAATAGAATAGGATAGAATTAGAATGGAATAGAATAGAATAGAATAGAATAGAATAGAAAATACAGAATAGAAAATACAAAATAGAATAGAATAGAATAGAATAGAACAGAATAGAATAGAATAGAATAGAAATTTTATTGTCACTTTGAATGTACCCTCATTGGCATACATTAAAGTGAAATTTCAAAGGGTCACTACCTCCAATATACACTACATAAAACAGAATAAATAAATACAAAACAATAAAGAATTATGCATATACCCTCATATATTATATGTCACAGTAAAACAACACCATCCATTTCAGATGTATACCTGTACATGGTGAGGAAAACGAATCTTGCAAGTTTACTAGACAGATGGTGTAAACTGTGGAGAGTCAAATTTAATGTCAATTCACTATTGGAAGGTGTGAGTGGGTGTGGGGTGATCATGTCCCTTCATATTTGGGGCAGTGGGTGACAATGAAGTAATTAGGAAATACAGGTAGTTCCCAACTTACAACTTTTCATTTTGTGACTGTTTGAAGTTACAACAATACTGAAAAAAGTGACTTATGACCATTTTTCACACTTAATGACCATTGCTGTATCCCCATGGTCATATGATCAAAATTCAGATGCTTGGCAACTGGTTCATATTCATGACAATGCCATGATCCCCTTTGGCGACCTACTGACATGGAAAGTCAACAGGGAAGCCAGATTCACTGTATGACCGTGTTCCTAAACTAACTGCTGCAGTGATTCACTGAACAACCATGGCAAGAAAGATTGTAAAAGGGGGCAAAAATCACTCAGCCACTGTCTCACCTAGCAGCAGAAATGTTGGACTCAATTGTGGTTGTAAGTTGAGGACTACCTATGGTAGGCAACCTGTCTTTTGGACAATGAAGGGGGACATGTGGCTGTATGGCATCATGGTTTCCATAGCACCTTCTAAAATCCCATCTCTTTCCTCCTGATTTGTTAGTGCTCAACAAGGACATCAGCACGTGTCGTACCATGACCATCACGGGGACTCTGAAGCGCCCATCCCTGCAGGATGAGGAGAAGCTGAAGCTCAACCACCAGAAAGGGTCCTCCAACTTCAACAGTCTTCCAGCCAACGTCTCCAAGATGCATCTCCAGAGCTCCCCACACTACCTGGGCACCATTAACCTCAATGACTTCAGCAACCATACCTTGACTTTGAAGAAGGACAAAAGCCAACCTCCGAAATCCATCTACATCTGTGATGGAGATATCTTCAAAAAGCTGGATTCGGAGCTCTCGCGGGCACAGGATCAAACCAGGGACACTAGCTATGTCATTCTGCCCACCAACACCTCCACCTTGAGGTCCAAGCCACCACCGCCACCACCGCCACCGCCGCCGCCGCCGCCACCACCCAAGGATGACACCAAGTACAGCATCAACATTGACCAGATGCCCCAGACAAGACTCATCCACCTCAGCATGGCCACAGATCCAGGCTTTGTGGTCAAGAGCCCCCCAAGAGAACCCGCAGGGATCAGTTGTGCAGAAGGGCAAGCTTCTTCAATGATGCAGCAGCAACCTTTGTCTCCTCCCTTGGTCAATAAATCCATGGACTCACAGATGCCCAACAGCTTGTGTGACATAGTCAAGACCAGTAATACTGGAATTGTGACCAAGAATGAGACAGTCGCCACTCTCTCCATGAGCTCCCTAGAAGTAAGTGGCTGAAAGTTGGTGGCCTTCTCCATATTTGGGTTGGAGAGATCCTTAAATTCCATTCTTACTAACCGAAACTATTATTTTTAAAGCATAGCTACTCAGAACAGGACAGATCTCTCTTTCACTTTAGAGCTGAGCACAGAACAGAGATAAACCACACCCAGATTCTCTCTTTAAGTTTCATCTCCCAATTCAGCTCTCATTGGCTGACCTCTAAGCTCTATTCCAGTTCATGAATATACTCTTGACAGTTTCTCCTTAATTCCAGGTTGCTTCTCTCCTTGATTAATTTCTACCCATTGCTTCTTGTCCTGCCCTCAGGTGCTTTGGAGAATAGCTTGACTCCTCTTTTTTCTAGTGGAGCTGAGAAACTTTTAACTGGCTCTCCCAAAGGTGCTTTTCAAAAGACTTTCTTGGGCTTTTTCTCATTCAAGAAGCTTCTTCAGTTCTGACTGAAAGGTGGGGAATGGAAGGATTTATATTCTGTGCAGTCATCTGATCATGAGTACTCTGAAGGTTGATTGTTAGCTCTCTGGGAATCCTTGAGTTCACTTGGAGGTTTATCTGTGTCCTCAGAATCACCTGAGTGGAGCAAATGGGTGTGCAACCTTCTTGAAAATGCTGAAAGGTCCGTGTTGTAGACAGAAGATAAGGTAAAGGTTCCCCTCGCACATCCCTGCTAGTCATTTCTGGCTCTAGAGGGAGGTGCTCATCTGTTACAAAGCCAAAGAGCCAGTGCTGTCCAAAGATGTCTCCATGGTCATGTGGCCGGCATGACTAAATGCTGAAGGCGCATGGAGCGCTGTTACCTTCTCACCAAGTGGTCCCTATTTTTCTAGTTGCATTTTTTATGTGCTTTCGAACTGCTAGGTTGGCAGAATCTGGGACAAGTAACAGGAGCTCACTCTGTTACGCGGCACTAGGGATTCAAACCCCTGAACTGCTGACCTTTCTGATCAACAAGTTCAGTGTCTTAGCCACTGAGCCACCATGTCCCTTGAAAGACAGAAGATAGGTGGTGTCATAACCTTCCCCCTCTGTTGAGAGAGGCTGCTCAATTTTAACATAAATGGCCTCTTTGATCCCTATTTCAAATCAGTGGTCCTGTCTGTCCAGAATATGGACTTTGTGTCTTCAAAGAAGTATCTTGGATGAGAAGGGAATTGTTTTCAAGGGAAAAAAAATTAAGGAAAGTCCAGTTGCCCTTTGAAAAGCACCTTTAGAACAACCATGACCTGGATGATTGAGAATCTGTTTGAACATTTTCAATCAATCAGAATAGAGCTGGAAGGCACTTCAGAGATCTTCTAGTCCAACCCCCTGCTTAAACAAAAGAACCAAGGGTGGGATTCTACCGGTTTGGACTGGTTCAAGTGAACTGGTAGTTCCAGTGAAGCGTGCGCTCACCAAACCGGTTGTTACATCAGTTGAATCCCACCACTGAGGAGAACCTATACAATTTCAAACAAATGGCTCTTCTTAAAAGCCTCCAGTGATGAAGCACCCACAACTTCTGAAGGGGAGCTGTTCCACTGGTTGATTATCCTCCCTGTTAGTTTCTCTTTAGTTCTAGGTTGCTTCTCTCCTTGATTACTTTCCATCTATTGTTTCTTGTCTTGGGGCTTTGAAGAATAAGTTGACCTTTCTTCTTTGTGGCAGCCAATCAATCAGTCATTTTGGCTGGCTCAGCCCTCCAGTGAGCTTCGGTGGCTGAAAGCAGATTTGAATCTTAAGACCTTCCTCTCTAATCCAACTTCTTCACCACGCTGGCTTCCAAATGAGTCCCTCACAAAGTCTTAACCCCCCTCCACACACACAATATGGTGTGTTTCATCTCTTGTCAAGCACTAATCCTGGGTCTTCCTATTCTTTTGATTTTCAGAGGCGGAAATCCCGATACGCAGAACTAGATTTTGAGGTGAGTATTTGGGGCTCCTTCCAGGATAAAAGCTGGTTGATTTTCCTTGAAGAAGTTGTTTCATCTCCAAGTCAAAGTAGAGGCATTCAATGCAAACTTTCTGGAATGACCTGCAAATTGGCCTACCCTGACCTCTCGGGGTTCTGTTTCTTTAGAATAATTTATATATATATATATATGTTTTTTCAAGCTTTCGTGGGTACTTACATGTGTGCTGTTCAGCTTCCTTCGGGTACTATCCCACGTCATTGTAGTGCTTTTAAAGTTGGAGCAACGTTTCAGCAGAATCTCATCTGCCATTATCTGGAGTTTTGGGTTAATGGTTGGGCGGTCAGGCTCTCACAGCCGTTGGTTTTAAAAATTGCAGGCTAGCCATTGTTGTGTCAGGATGTTTGTTTTCTACATCCTGATTGTGTTGGGAGTCCTTGGTCTGGTTTATTGGACTTGGAGTTTGTTTATTTGGTGTTTTCGGTTTCTTCCTGTCTGTTTTTGTGGCTTTTGTATTGGCTTGGCAACATCTTGTTCCTGTATTGGAGGTTTCCCAGTGCAGCTCTGGGCCTTGCGTTAAGGGACGGCTATTAATCTATTTTGGTAAGCTAGGTTTCATCTGGGTGCTGAATGGGGGTGTGTTTGAGCTTGGAAGGTGTCAGAGGGAGTCTGTTTTGCTGCCCAAGTGCTTGCACTGGCTTTGTGGTGTGGAGACTTTTCTATTTGAGAGCTGCATCTTCCAATGAATGACAGTTGCTGGAAATCATCTCTTTCTATTCATGCTGTCAGGTCTTTTTCAATTCTATGGCTTCTCTATGATTCTGTGGCTGGGTTTTCTATAGTGGCTAGGGTTTTGGTGCCATTGAAGTTGATGTATGGGATGAATGACGTGGGATAATACCAAAGGCGAAGCTGAACAGCCACACATGTAAGTACTCGTGAAAACTTAAAAAAAACAATTATAATATATATATATAATTTATAATAATGTATGTATGGTTTTTTTAAGCTCTCACAGCAGATACTTACAATTTTGCTGTTTTAGCTTTCCTTCGGGTATTATCCCACGTCATTGTATTCTGTTAAAGTTGTCAGCAACGTTTCAGCAGAATTCATCTGCCATCATCAGGCTTCTCCGTATGGAAGTGTGTTCTCACATTCCTCTTGTTTTCAAATTTGAGGCTGTCTATTCTGGATTGGCTATTAACCTGGGTCTGTGTTCATTGAACTTGGAGTTTGATTGAATTGGTGTTTCGGTTTTCCTTCTGTAGTTGTGGCCTTTTGATTGCGCTTGGCAGCACTCTGTTCGTTGGTTGGAGGCTTTCAATGGCAGCTTGGCTTCATGTGAAAAGACGGCCTACATAATTAAAGACTGAACTATGCACCCCTGCTTGAAGTATTGACAGCCATGGCTTCCACAAAAATAAAAACAACCAGCTATTGATCCACCAAAAACACCAAGACATAAAGAGACTACGGAGACCAACAGCCCTATGAACAGCTGGTCTTGCCCTAATAAGAGTCTACAGAATAAAAACAGTAAAGAATACTACACAGGGCATCACCCATCAGACTGCCTTTCAAAACAGACAAAAAAAATAGCAGCCATCCTGAGGAACCCCAAAAACAAAATTGACTCTGGAAAACCAAGGCATAATACGAGTTCCCTGTACATCTGCCCGGCCCACATTACATTGGACAGACAATAGGAAGAATTAAGTCCCGCCTAAGAATGAACACAAAAAAGTGCAGTAAAAAAAGCTGGAACACACCTCCTCACTAGTCCAACCACATGAAAACCACAGGTCAAACATCACAACTTCAATGGCCACAAAAACCCTAAGCCACTATAGAAGAAACCCCAGCCACAGAATCATCAGAGAAGAGCCCATAGAGATTAAAAAGAACCTGACAGCATGAATAGAAGAGATGATTCCAGCAGACTGTCAATCATTTGGAAGCTTGCACTCTCAAATAGAAAAGATGTCTCCACACCACAAGACCAGGCAAACACCTGAGCACAGACAGACTCCCTCTGATGCCTCCAACTCAAAACACCCCCCCCAGGCACCAGGTGAAACCAGCTTGCTGATGAAATAGCAGCCGCGTCCTTTCACACGAAGCCAAGTGCATTGAAAGCCTCCAACACAAGAACAGAGTGCTGCCAGCCAATCAAAGCACAGGAACAGACAGAAGAAACCAGACACCAAGTCAATCAAACTCCAAGTCCAATGAACACAGACCCAGGCTATAGCCAATCAGAATAGACCAGCTCTCAAATTTGAAACAGAGGAACTGTAGACACACATCCACACATGAAGCCTGATGATGGGCAGATGAGATTCTGCTGAAACGTTGCTACAACTTTAACGAATACATGAGCTACAACTTTAACAGAACTACAGACGTGGGATAATACCCCGAAGGAAGCTAAACAGCACAAATGATGTATGTATATATTATATATATATATATGTATGTATGTATGTAATGTATGTATGTATGTATGTATATGTATATGTATATGTTATATGCATATGTATATTATATGTATAGTATATATATGTAGTCTCAATTTCCAACAGTTCATTTAGTGACTATTCAAAGTTACAACGGCACTGAAAAAAGACTTATGCACTGTTTTTCACACTTATGACCATGCCATCATCCTCTATGGTCAGGTGATCAAAATTCAGGTGTTTGGCCAACTGGTATAGATTTATGAAGATGGAACTGTCCTGAGGTCATTTGATCCCATTGGGCTAACCTTCTCGCCAATTTTCAACCAGCAAGTCAATGGAGGAAGCCAGATTCACTTCAGAAAACCTGATTTCACTTAACAATTGCAGTGATCTTGCTTAAGAATTGTAGCAAAAAGGGTGTGAAATGGAGCAAATATTAAAAATTGTCTTGTTTAGCAACTTAAATGTTGGGCTTCAATTATGGTCATATGTTGAGGACTATCTTTAGTTAGGAACAGATTTTCTACTTGGTCCATCAATAAATATATTTTAAAAAAATGAAAGTGGAAAAGGAGAAGATCAGGGAAAAGGATTGCTTATAAGGCTCTTTGGCCACTTAAATATTCACTGCCTTGAGTTGTTTATAAAAAAAAATTATATAACGATAGATAGATAGATAGATAGATAGATAGATAGATAGATTAGATTTTAGATAAGACTAGACAGACAGACAGACAGACAGACAGACAGACAGATAGGAGAAAAATTACAGAAAGAGAGATAAAAATGGACATAGACGGGTTAGACAGACAGACAGACAGACAGATAATAGATGACAGATAGGTAGAAGGATGGATGGATGGATAGATAGATAGATAATCGATCGATAGATAGATACGTAAATGTTTACAATGTTCATTTGCTTCTCACAAACCCTCAATTTATCTGGGTGCTCCTTGTTGTAGAAAATCATGCACACAAGAAAACGTCACCAAGACATGTTCCAGGACCTGAACCGGAAGCTGCAACATGCAGAGAAGGAGAAAGAATCTCCACCAATGGAGACTAAGGTGAGCCTTTCCCTGTTTGGAAGTGTCTGAGTTCTACCAGAATTGGGTGCAAATAGTTGTTGTTTTTTAAAGTCTATATCTAAAATCATAGAAATGAAACTGAGGAGGCAATTTGTCTGCAGCTCCCAAGGTGAAGGAGAAAGTGGCCAACTGTTATAGAAGATCTAGATTCTTTCTTGGTGCTGATGATGCCACTACTGAAAAAAAAAAAAAATCCAGAGAGAAATTTTCTATTGATGTCTCCCTGGGGAATTATTGGAAGAGCGGAAGAGCTGGAGGCATCAGAAAGCTACAGATAAAATCATACAATAAAATAATGACCTTCCCTCTTCCCTAAGTGTTGGCAACCCGAACCATCCACCTGGAATGAATTCTCAGAAATGTTCTTCTTTGAATAAACTTCTAGAGCAGGGATGGGGAAGTATGGCCCCTTTTTGACCTTTGGACTTCAACTCCCAGAATTCTTGGCTGGCTCAGGAATTTTGTGAGTTGAAGCCCACAAGTCACAAAGAGACCATACTTACCCACCTGTATTGTAGACCTATTTGACTGACACTCATCTCTTCAGAGCAACAGACAGAGAAATGTGGTCATGTCTAGCCAATATTATGTAAATCACATTTCTATACTTGAATTTAATTATCCCCACCGAGGATGTAACTAATCCTGATGCTGGATTGGTGATTTAGAGCCCTCCAGATTGTTGCCAGAAGCTGAAAATGTGTGAATATGAGTCATATTTACCCCAAAGGTGCTTTTTCAGGAGATAATTGGACTTTCTGGTTTTTCTTTGAAGACATTTTCACTTCTCATTCAAGAAGGTTCTTCAGCTCTGACTGGATGGTGGGGAAGGGAAGGATTGATACTCCTTGCAGACAGTTGGTCATTTGCATCCACATCCTTCAAATCGTGTGGGAGTATGAATGGATTTCCAGAAAAAAAAATTGCAGGTTACAGGAACTATTAGCACTACTCAGGCGACCCTGAGGACATAGATGACCCCCCAGGTGGACACAACGACTCTCTAAAACAGGGGCTTTCAAACTTGACAGTTTTATGACTTGTAGACTTCCACTCCCAGAATTCCTCCTCCAGTCATGTTAGCTCAGGAATTCTGGGAGTTGAAGGCCACAGATCTTAAACTTGCCAAGTTTGAAGAGCCTTGCTCTAAAAGGATGCAAATGACCAGTTTTGTCTGCAAGGAATATAAAGACTTCCATTCCCCACCATCCAATCAGAGCTGAAGAAGCTTCTTGGATGGAGAAGCAAAAAATCTTCAAGGAAAAAACAAGAAAGTCCTGTTGCCTCCTGAAAAAGCACTTTTGGGACAACCAGGACCTGGATGACTGAGAATCTCTACAGACTGTTCCCGTTTAAGAAAAACTTGTTTTCCCCTGTCCCTTTGATTTCAATACATTTCCTGAAAGATCAACCTTCTTTTGTCATCTCCACCCATGCCACAATCATACTGGGAGTTGAAAGGGGGAGGAAAAGAAAAACACCATATATTTTCTCTTATATGTTTAGGCCGTGAAAAGATGGAGCGTTTCCTCAGGTGGCAGTGATAAAACTAACACCAGCGTAAGTCTTAACTGCCTGCATTTCTCCTTCAAGGACCTCATAGCTACATCTTCTCTCCAACCTCCTTATACTGCATGTGGTCAGTTACATCCCGAAACTAGCACTCAGCCTTCCTAGTCACAAGCCAACATTTTTTGAATGCTTCCTACCTCCTTCTATATCAGTGGCATTCCATAGCAAGAAGATCTGAAGCTGGTCATTCACTCACCTTGAGGGACCTTTGATTTGCATTCCACCCCAGCCATCCATAATGACTGGTCCACCTTTCCTAGCCTTGACCACATCCAACATGGTAAATTTTCCAAACATTCCTGACCGGCATGCTGATTCCTTTCATTACGAACAGGTATTCCTTTCATTGAGACAGGTAGTCCTCGACTTGCAACCATTCCTTTAGTGACCATTCAACATTGCAACAGCACTGAAATAAGTGGCTCATTACCATTTTTCACACTTAGGACCGTTGCAGCATCCTCATTCATCAACATTGAGATGCTTGGCAACGGGTTCATATTTACATTGGTGGCAGTGTCCAAGGAATCCCCTTTTGCGACCTTCTGACAAACAAAGTCAATAGGGAAGCCAGATTAACAACCATAGTAACTGGTTTAACAACCATGTTTACTTAACAACATTGTTAACTGGCTTAACAACTCAGTGATTTGCTTAACAACAGTGGCAGAAAATGTCACAAAACATACTTAACAACTCAGCAAGAGATATTTGCGGCTCAATTGTGGTTGTAAGTCGACGACTTCCTGTATTCTACTCTAAGAGAGAAACATTTTTTTATCAGAACTCAAGGTGAATCATGTAAGAGTTCATCAAACATTCTGTGAGACTCAAAAATCAACAAGTGGCAAAGTTGAATGTACATATCCACAGAATTAATTCCATGTATCTCAACTTTTCTTTGTTCTATCACCCACTTCAAAAAGGTAATCTTTAAAAGAGACAAACCACCTGAAATAATCTCCTACAGGAAATGCTTGCACAGGTATTGAACAGGTGGTACCTGGCTCAACAGTAGTTACTGTGAGAGAGTCCTAATGGGCAATCAACTAAATAGCAATGTGCTGTAACCACTAAAAAGGCCAACATAGAGATAGAGACACAGTTCTAGGCTATATTTACAGAAGGATAGAATCAAGATCACATGTTAATACCATTTTATAATGCTTTGGTAAGACCATACTTGGAATATTGCATCCAAGTTTGGCCTCCACGATATAAAAAAGATGTTGAGGTTATGGAAAGAGGGTAGAGAAGACCAACAAAGAGGATTAAAGGGATGGAGGCTAAAACACATAAAAAACAGTTGCTGGAACTGGGTATATCTAGAAGGACTAGGGGTGACACAATAGCAGTGTTCCGATATCTCAGGGGTTGCCACAAAGAAGGGGGAGACAAGCTATTCTCCAAAGCACCTGAGGGCAGGATAAAAAGCAATGGATGGAAACTAATCAAGGAGAGAAGCAACCTAGTACTAAGGAGAAATTTCCTGACAGTTAGAACAATCAACCAGTGGAATGGCTTCCCTCCAGAAGTACTGGGAGTCCATCACTGGAGAGTCTTCAAGAAGAGACTGGACAACCACCTATTTGAAATAGTATAGGGTCTCTTGCTTGAGCAAGGGGTTGGAGTAGAAGATCTCCAAGTCCTTTCCAACTCTATTATTCTGTGTTCTAAGGCCAAAAGCAACTCAATATTAAGGAGAAGTTTCCCAACAATAAGAATTATTAATCAGTGGACGGCTTGTCTCCAGAAGTTGTGGATGTTCCAACACTGGAAGTTTTTAAGAAGAGATTGGACAACCATTTGTCTGAAATGGTATAGAGTCTCATACTTGGGTAGCGGGTTGGACTAGAAGATCTCCAAGGTTCCTCCCAACTCTGTTAATCTGTTATTTTGTAACATGGGAAACAGACAGTGAAACTAAGAATCAATCTAGACCTAGCACGGCTGGGTATACCTCTTTCAGTAAGAAGAGGCAAAGAACCAATGAGATTTTACATTTTCCCTTTTACATCATTGTATCTATTCCAATACTCTCTCTTGGATCGGCAGCTTCTCTAAGTATTGCAGTTTAAGTGCTGCTCTTTTGCATCAGGACGTTCTGGGAAAAATATCCAGAAATTCCTTTTGTTGTTCCACAGAGGCAAATCTCATTGTACGATTGCTCAAAAGAAGGATGGCAAGGTGCAGCCCTGAGACCTTCCTTTTATTTGAATCAATTCAGTTTCATAATTGACCTAACTGCTAGTTCCCAACCAGTCTCCTAGGGTACATGGACAGCATAAAAAACAGACAAACTGATAGATAGACACAGGCGATAGATAGATAGATAGATAGATAGATAGATAGATAGATAGATAGATAGATAGATAGATAGATAGATAGATAGATAGATAGATAGATAGATAGATAGATAGATGATAGAGAGAGAGAGACAGAGAGACACAGAGTGATGAAAGGGTGGATGGATGGACAGATAGTTTAGACACAGATTGATAGATGATAGATAAAGAGATAGATGATAAATAGTTTGAAGATGAAAGATAGACAGACTGACTGACATACACTTTGTAGGGGACATGGCCAGCATAGAAATTGATTGATTGATTGATTGATTGATTGAATCAATCAATCAATCAATCAATCGATCGATCAATAATAGAGCATGCAGTCCTAGGCTGTATCAACAGAGGGACAGTATCAAGATCACGCAAAATGCTAGTAATGCTTTATACTGCACTGGTAAGACCATGCTTGGAATACTGTCTACAGTTTTGGTCAGTGAGATACAAAAAGGATGTTGAGACTCTAGAAAGAATGTAGAAGAGAAAAGCAAAGATGATTAGGGGGATGGAGGCTAAACCATATGATGAAATGGTTGCAGGAACTGGCATGTCTAGTCTAACAAACAGAAGGACTGATATGATAGCGGTATTCCAATATCTAAGGGGTTGCCACAAAGAAGAGGGTGTCAAGCTATTCTCCAAAGCACTTAAAGGCAGGACAAGAAGCAATGGATAGAAACTAATCAAGGGGACTCCCAAGGGTGCTTTTCATCAGGTAACTGGAGTTTTTTTAAGTTATTTTTTCCTTGAAAACTTTCACTTCTCATCCAATAAGCTTTTTCAATTTTTCAGTTTTTTTTGGAAAAAAACAACAACAAGAAAGTCCAGCTGCTTTTGAAAAACACCTTTGGGACAACCATGACCAGGATGATTGAGAATCTCCATAGATATTTAACCAGGAGAGAATTAACAACTTAGAACTAAAGAGGGATTTCTGAACAGTGAGAAAAAAATAATCAGCGGAATGACTTGACTCCAGAAGTTGTGGGTGCTCCATGGAGGTTTTAAAGAAGAGACTTGCATGCCATTTGACTGAAGTGGTATAGGTTCTCCTGTTTGAGCAGGGGGTTGGACTAGAAGACCTCCAAGGTCCCTTCCAACTCTGTTATTCTGTTAATTAATCATTGGAAAGTCTTGCCTCCAGCAGTTGTGGCTGCTCCATCCCTGGAGGCTTTTAAGAAGAGCCTGGCCAGTCATTTGTCTGAAATGGCACAGGGTCTCCTGCTTGAACAGGGGGTTAGACTAGAAGACCTCCAAGATCCCTTCCAACTCTTTTATTCGGTATTCTGCATTCCCGTTTGGTGTTGACATCTCACTTCCTTTTTCTTCTTTCTGTGCTCTGATTCCTTTCTAGCAAGAGAAGCAGCAAACACCAAACAAAAGACCTTGGGAAGGACTCCGGAAAGTCCACTCACCCCCAGCATGGGTCAAAAAGGAGATGGAGACTGAGATTCAATCTCCCTTAGAACTCAAAACTGTGGAATGGGAGAAGACAGGCGCAACAATTCCCCTGGTGGGACAGGACATTATTGACCTCCAGACAGAGGTCTGAGGAGGAGAAGAGAAAAAAAAAGAATTTTTTAAAAAAAGACTCTTTGGGTGTTTTTCCTCACCCCACTGGAAAACTAAACAAGAAAAAAACACAAACAGGTTTGGATTTTTTTAAAGAAAGAGAGAGAGAGAGAGAGAGAGAGAGAGAGAAANAAAGAAAGAAAGAACATGAACTCATGATGTGGAATTAAAATGCAGAGAAGTGAGCCAGCTGGAGTCTCGCCAAACCGTGGTTGCTCCGAGGAGGAAATACAAGATGATCTTGGTTAAGTTCTCCATAGACTGAGATTTGGGGGGGGGGAACCATTCCTTTTTCGAGCACAGTAGCAGTAGAGGAAAGAAACCTGAGCTTTTCTGGGTAAGAAAGAAAGGATGGCCAAAGGGAAGGGTGGAAATTGGGGTGGGGGGAGGGGAGGAAAAATAGAAGAATTAAAACTTTTCCAAAACATTCTTAGAGGAAAAAAGGAATGAGTGGAGGGTCTTTGATGTGGATAGCCCTGAGAATGTGGGGAATGACAAAAACATGGCAAGCAGAAAGAATGATGCCAATGGGAGACCAACCAGCGAGCAGATCACTGGTACCACACTGGAGGACACCAACCATTGGACGCTAATCTACTCGCACTTGTCTCCTGAATCCATGAGGAACGAAAAAGAGAAAAATGCCCATCACCCTTCCACACCTGCTCATCACCAGTGGAAAAGCACCAGAATCTCAAAGCAAGAGAAGTCCTATCTTCACATCAAACACCTCCACCAACCTTCCATTCAGAGAACATGGTTGGAGAAGGAGAACCAAGGGAGTCCAAGAAACTGTCCGAGTGAAAGATTCCAAATCGGTTTCTTCTACTCCACTTCTTCACCATCACTAACCCAAGAATCTCCTCTTAAAGAGAGTAAAAATCCATTCAACTGGACAGCCACCACCACAAAACCTGCTTTACTGGGTAAAAGGGAGAGTTTGGGTGTTTTTTTTTTTTTAAATAAAACTAAATAACTGGGAAAAAAATGAAGAACGTATATCATCCTACTGACTCGTGGTTCATCCTCCAGAAACTCACAGTGAGCTTTTGTTCCAAACACTCCTGCATATTCAGGTTATTATTTTTTCCCCTTCCTATTTTCCATTTTCAAAAGACGACAAGACCCTTCCCCATCTTTTCACCCATCTATTTTTCAAAGCAGAAAAGTTTTTGGTGAACTGACTTGGAAACGTGGAGGAGAAGATTTCCCTTAGATTTTGAGACAAACCGAGACAAACAAACAAAACACACAGTGAGTAACGTTAACTTGGGGGAAAAAAAAATCTCTATTTTTTTTCTTCAGTTTTTTTTTCCTTTTCTTCAATAAAAAGAGAACTTGAAACCCACAAACTTTCTCTGCTTTGGTTTGTGTCATTTGAAAAACTTTCTTCCGTCTCGTGGGCTGCACACGTGATGGGGGACCAAGGATACAGAGTGGGTTTTTTTCTCCCGATTTTGCTTTTGGGGGAATGCAAAAAGCATCTGACTTTGCAAAAAAAAAATATTTGTAATCCCTCTGTTTGGGATTGTGTAGGAGGTTGCTAATCCTTTCTGCTCCTGGGTAAATAATCTGATTTTGCAGATACTGAAATTTGAATGGCCTGCTCACCCTAGCACCATGTTTATGATGCGCCAAGAATTCAACAAAACTCATAATGTATCCTGCCCAAAAGAGTTGGCAATGGTTCTTAAGAAGGACAGCACAAGTTTAAGAATGGCTCCAGATATGTTAAAGTTTTCCATGAGAAAAAAAAATCAAGTTTGTGGGATTATGCCCCTGTCCAAAGAAATAGGGAACTGGAAAATTATTGTATTAACCATTACATGGTAAGCAATATTTAAGCAAAGGGAAAAAATAATAATAATCAGGGTTTTTGAAATAGAAAGTCTCAGCAGTTTTTAAACAAAATATTAACCTCTTTTTCTCTGTGTGGAAGAAAACCGACAAATTGTACTTTCATTTTATATCGCTTTTCTGATCATTTTCCATGTTTCATCGCGCTCTGTTTCCCCCGTAATGGAAAGATAGGATGTATTTTTATTCCTTTTTTATTTGTTCATTTGTTTCATCTTGTTTGCAAACTACTTGTTTGTGTTTTGGTTAGTTGACAATGGCTGAATAGATGACATGGACTTATCCTACATGGAAAGTGTTAATGATATGTCTCATAGCTTGATGGGAGACCCAACTCCTTCCATCTCATCTCCATTTGAAAAAAAAAAAAAGTTTTCTTCAACAGAAATGGTTTCATTTGTTCCTTCTGTGCCAGAGAGTAGAGCGTGGTGCAGATTAGCAGAGTTGGAAGGAACCTTCTAGGTTGGAATAGATCAGGGATGTCAAATTTGATTTAATTGAGAGCCACATCAGGTTTGTGTTTGACCTCAGGGAGGCCTGGGGGGGCATGGCTGGGGGGTCCCTGGCCAGCTCAATATCATTCATGTTGGGGGCATTTATGGTGGCCAACTACTAAAGCAGGATTTCCCTTAGACCTTCCTTTCCTCTCATAATCTCCTTCCTTCCTTCTGTCCTTCCTTCATTTCCTTCCTTCCTTTTCTTCTTGTTCCATCCCTCTTCATTCTCCTTTCTCCTTCTTCCTTCCCCTCTTTCCTAATTTTTCCTTGCTGTCTTCCCATCTTCCCTTCTTTTTCTTTGACTTTCCTCTTTCCCTTTCTACTATCCTGTCCCTTCTTGGATGCTCAAATGCAAAAGGGGGAAACATTTCTCCTTGTTTTGTTTTTAGTTCGGCCCTCTACAGCCCTCTGCCAGTGAAAACAGAGCTCAGGGTGGCACACACCACCTTTTCAGGTTCCATTTTCAGCCAGACTCTCCTTAACTAGATGACCTATCAGGTCTCTCCCAACTCTGTTAATCTATTACTCTGTTAAAATATTATGGGGTATGTGAGGAGCCCATCAGTTGCTCTTGGGTGAGATGATAAGTTCTAGTGGATACCAACCATCATAAGAAGGTGGCCCTTTAGCCAAAGGATAATGAAGGAGAAATGTGAAGGACACAACAATCATTTGTTATGCAATTTTCATTCAGCTATACATTATTTTCAAGTTATTTTCGGAACTCGCAAATTCCATTTTGAAAAAAATGATACAGGTTAACCTGGGCTTACAACAATTTTGTTTCGTGACCATTCAACGTCACAACGGCACTGAAAAAAGTGAGCCATGACCAATTTTCACATGAATGTTGCACCACCACCCTGGTCACATGATCAGAATTTGGTCATTTGGCAACTGGCATGTTTTTTTATGACTGCTCGATGTCCCAGGGTCACATGATCACCATTGGTAACCTACCCAGTTGGCTTCCAACAAACAAACTCAACAGGGAAGCCCTATTTGTTCAACAATGGCATAATTTACTTAACAGTTGCAGTCATTCGCTTAACAACTGTGGGGAAAGGTCATAAAATGGGGCAATGCTGCGATGGTCATAAGTGTGAAAAATGGTCATAAGTCATTTTTTCCAGTGTCTTTGTAGGTTTGAATGGTCAATAAATGAACTGGTATAAATTGAGAATTATCTGTATTGGATTTGTTCCTTCCTGCTTGTGCCCATAGGAATTATGTTTGTGCTATTAAAAGTCCTTCCCTCACCCCACAAATAATAAACCACTCCAAGTGTCAAGATTAAGTCTTCTTAGGTGAAACCCCTATGGAATTTCAGGAGACCTCAAAATGAAAGCTTCTGCAACTCTTATCTATGGTTACCAAGGTTTATATCTCTTTGGGAGGGCCTTATTTTCTGAAATACCACCCAAGTTATTCCCTAGAATCCTCCAGGGATTAAGAGTATCCCTAAGAGTCCCACCTTCCTCTGCTTCCAGGTCCAGTTTTTGAAGACAAGTGAGAAAGTCCTTAATAGCCTTGGACAACCAACCCACTACCAAGGGGAACTCAGAGAAGAGATAGGAACCCTTTCAGCATGTTGGGGGTTAATCTGGGGATCAAGGATACTTCTGAAACTCACTTTGTGATCGATTCCTGGACAAGTTTGATCCCTGTCAGTGTGTGTTACTTATTATGTAGATTTGCCGAATGAATGGGAGACCTTATTTTTTTTAGGAATTGTCTAATGATGATGCCAATCAGCCCTTAAGAACTGTGCCTGGCAGTAGAAGTAGCAAGAAGGGGAACACAGTAAGTTTGAAACACACAAATTACAGGCAGTCCTCTACTTACGACCTTTACTGGACCCCAAATTTCTGTTGCTAAGCAAGGCAATTAAGTGAGTTTTGGCCTGTTTTATGACCCTTCTTGCCACAGTTGTTAAGTGGATCACTGCAGTTGTTAAGTTGTTAAGTGAATCTGGCTTCCCCATTGACTTCGCTTGTCAAAATGTCACCAAAGGGGATCCCATGATCCCAGGACACTGCGACCATCATAAATGTGAGCCAATTGCCAAGCATCTGAATTTTGATCACGTGACTGTGGGAACGCTGCAACAGTTGTAAGTATTAAAAAGGATCATAAGTCACTTTTTTTCAGTGCTGCTGTAACTCCGAATGGTCATTAAATCAACGGCTGTAAGTTAAAGACTTTCTGTGAATAGAAATATATTCTGTGTGTGTGTGTGGTTCTACATGCTATGAAAGCCATCCATTGTGTGAAACAAACAAATCAATTTAAGCAATAAGATGATGTGTTGGTCTGGGAACCACACTGACACATTAATGAGAACAAAACACATTAATTGTGTTCTGTCAACAAGAATAATCCTAGAAGGCTGAAAGGAACCCCAGATGTCTTCTAGTCCAACCCCTGCCCAAGGCAGGAGACCTCACATCATCCGGATCAAATGATTCAGATCAAGGGATTAAGCATCTCACCTTAATATACTAAAATATTCTTATTTACCATTTCTTGAGTAGTGTCTAATTCTTTGAGAGGGACGACAAACTGGTAGTGTTCCTGCCTTCATCCAAATTATTTATTTATTTAGTGTAAAATATACAAGGGCAAAGAAGTTACAATGTTAAGCATATGGTAGAAATCCCAGCACCCAACAATTACTAGTCTGCACCACAAAAGGGTGAAGTAGCTTCACACCATCTGCTTGCACCATTCTCAGGGGAAGATGGCTCTTCTGGGGACTTTTCTTCACTGTTCCTCCACCGATCACTTCTGGGCAGATCCATTGCCAGTTCCAGCACCCTGCACAGAATGCGGCCAGCATTCCCCACCAGCAAAATGGTGGTGCCTGTTTATTCACAAATGTGCAAGAAGAGACTGGACTGCCATCTGTCAGAAATGGTGAAGAGTCTCCTGCTTGAGCAGGGGGTTGGACTAGATGTCCTAGGGCTGTGATGGCAAATTTATGGCACGTGTGCCAGAGGTGGCATGCAGAGCCATTTGTGCCCAGCACGCGAGCTGCAGGCTAATTTACCTCACTGTGCATGCATGCGCCTTACAGCTGATTTCTGGAAGGTTTGAGGCCTTTTGCAGACTCCCAAAGGCTTGAGGAAGGCTTCTGCAGGCTTTGCAGGCTGAAAACTAGCCCTGTTTTGTCACTTCCTGTTTTTTTCAAAATACTGGAAGTGATGAAACGGGGCTAGTTTTTGGCCTACAAAGCTTGCAGAAGCCTTCCTCAAGCCTCTGGGAGGCCAAAAAGGATCTCAAACCCATAAAAAAAATCAGCTGTGAGGTGCAATGCAGGTAAAGGGGTGGCGGGGGTGGGTGGGGATTGCACGGCACATGCGTAGGAGGTGTGGGGGGGTGCACGTTTTCTTCTGGGTGCTGCTACACGAGCACAAGCTTGTAAGCACACACACAATTTTTGGCACAGGAGCCCAAAAAGGTTAGCCACCACTGCCCTAGGGACAAGAGATGAGAACACACCCTGTCCCATGGAGTGGGACTCAAACCACTCAAGTGCTGGCAATTTCTCAACCCATCCAGTCTCATTAAGCCTCAGTGGCACTGTGGCACCCACCTTCATCCAAATCTTCATTCCAAACACAGTGGTGGGATTCAGCCGGTTCGCACTGGTTCAACTGAACCAGTTGTTAAATTACCCAGCACCTGCTATCAAAGTGGATCCTGGGCGCTGTGCTGCAATGCAGAAATGGGCAATGGAGCAGCTGGTGTGATGGAAGGAGAAGGCCCCTTTCTCTCTTTCTTCTCCCTGTCCCTCCTCCTCCCCTCGTGCCGGCCGCTCTGTTGCCTATTTCTCCAATGCAGCGCAGTGCCCAGGATCAACTTTGATAGTGGGGGCGAGGAAGAATTTAACAACCTGTTCACCCAGACTCAGGTTGGGCCATGCCTCCCACAACAACCAGCCTGACCCTGGGCAAATTGGTTGTTACATTATATGAATCCCACCACAGTCCAAGCCTGTTAAATGAATTGCCAGAAAGATAGCTGGAAACACATCAAAAGATTTGTAAAAAAATAAATAAATACCAAAATCTTCCAGAGTTTATTCTCACCAATGTTTTCATAACTTAAAATTACAGGTAGTTCTAGATTTACACCAATTCATTTAAAAACGGCACTGAAAAAAAGTGACCAAGGGCTGTTTTTCACCCTTATGACCATTACAGTCATGAAATCAAAAATTCAGAACCTTGGCAACAGGCTTATATTTATGACGGCTGCAGTGTCCCATGGTCTCATAGTCCCCTTTTGCACCGTTCTGACAAGCAAAGTCAACATGGAAGGCAGATTCACTGAACGACAATGTGACGAGCTAAACAACTGCAGCGATTCACTTAACAATGGTGGCAAGAAAGGTCATTTGTGGGCTCACTTGTGGTTGTAAGTCGAGGACTGCCTGTACATTTATTTAGTATACCAGGAGTGGGATTCTACCGGTTCTGTCCACCTCTGTAGAACCAGTAGTTCTGAAGAGCAGCAGACATAGAGCATCCATAGAACTGGTTCTATGGCTGCTGCTGTTTTGGCCCACCCACCCACCCGGGCTTTTACCTGACCTTTATTTCCTGCTTTTTCAACTGCAGCTGCTTTGCGCAACACAGCTGCGCTTGAAAAAGAAGGAAAAAAGGGCTTTTCCAACTGCTGCGCACTTGAACGCACAACTGTTCAGCTGTCCAGGCAGCTCAGCAGGTCGTAAATTGCAATTGCGTGACTCGCATGGGCGATGCACAGCGACAGAACCAGTAGTTATACCGGTCAGATCCCATCCCTGTAGGATATGCTAAAGATTCATTGAAAGTATGTTTTCAGTAGATCTCATTCTTTCAGGTGGCATTTATTATACTGTTTTTCACCCCAAACAAAAGAATGACATTTAACCTTCTCTTAGTTGCAAGATCTTAGAGAATAATACCCCACATGAGTTTTCTTTGAAGTAAAAACACAACTGACATTAAATACAACTATTATGTGGCCTTTCTTTAAACTGCTGCATGAATGTTGAAAGCACAATGTCCTTGAATGGATTTGCTGAACAGTGCTGATAATCTACATTTCTGTTGGAAAGTTATTTTGCATCTGCTCTATTGAAGTCGGAGTTTTACATAAGGAAACTTTTAAAGATAAAGGTAGCATCAGGAATTAGCACTGGCACTAAGACCTATATACTGCTTGACGGTGTTTTTCAACCCTTTCTAAATGGTTTACAGAGTCAGCCTCTAGCCCCCCTACAATCTGGGTCCTCATTTTACCAACCTTGGAAGGAGGGAAGAATGAGTCAACCTTGAACCATTCAGAATCGAACTTCTGGCAGCCAGCAGAGTTCACCTTGCAGGATGGCTTTCTAACCACTGTTCCACTGCAGCCCTTCCTTCCTTCTTTCCTTCTTTACTCCCTTCCTCCCTCCCTCTCTCTCTCCCTCCTTCTTCCCCTTCTTTCCTTCCTTTCATTCTTCCTCCCTTTTTCTCCCTCCCTCTTTCCCTTCCTTCCTTCCTTCCTTTCTCCCTCCCTCCCTCTTCTCCTTCCTTCCTTCTATCCTTCCTTCCTCTCCCTCCCTCTTTGCCTTCCTTCCTTCCTCTCTCTCCCTCCCTGTTCTCCTTCCTTCCTCTCTCTCTGTCCCTCCCTCTGCCTCTTCCTTCCTTCCTTCCTTCCTTCCTTCCTTCCTTCCTTCCTTCCTTCCTTCCTTCCTTCCTTCCTTCCTTCCTTCCTTCCTTCCTTCCTTCCTTCCTTCCTTCCTTCCTTCCTTCCTTGTTACCACGAGGACTTAGACCAGCTTCACAGTGCTTTTACAGTCCTCTTTAAGCAGTTTACAGAGTCAACCTCTTGCCCCCAACAATCTGGGCCCTCATTTTACCCATCTTGGAAGGATGGAAAGCTGAGTCAACCTTGAGCCTGTTGAGATTCAAACTGCCAAATTGCAGGCAGCCGGCAGTCAGCAGAAGTAGCCCGCAGTACTGTATTCTAACCACTACACCACCACAGTAATCTTCAACTTATAACCATTTGCTTTGTGACCATGTCAACAGCACTGAAAAAAGTGACTCATGACCAGTTTTCATTCAATGACCATTGCAGCATTCTCCATGGTCATGTGATCCAAATTTGGATGCTTGGCAACCATGTGCATTTAAGAGGGTTGTACTGTTCCAAGGTCACCATTTGGCACCTTCTGACAAGCAAGGTCAATGGGGGAAGCCAGACTTACTTAATGATTGCATGATTCACTTAATAACTGCAGTGATTCCCTTAACAACTCTGCCAAACAAACAACTGAACAGAAGTTGCCTCTAAAAGTTGTGGGTGCTCCATCACTAGAGGCTTTCAAAAAGAGACTGAAATGGTGTGAGGTCTCCTGCTCGAGCGGTGGGTTGGACTAGAAGACATCCAAGGTCTCTTCTGACTCTGTTATTCTACACTGCATGTTCTGAAAATGGTCATAAAATGGATCAAACTCACAGGACCACTTCCTTGCTTAGCAATGGAAATATTGGGTGCAATTGGTTGTAAGTTGAGCTCTATCTATTGTTCCAAGAAACTGAAGATATCTCTTTATAGATTTGAAATCATTGGATCCCCCATCCCACCCCTTTCCCAAAAAAATTTATTTTCACCTGTTATCTGTCACTTTCATAACCAGGAATCCAAGGAACAGATATTTGTTATGTACAATTTTGCTAATCTTGAATTTTTACAGCTAATTTTTTTGGCGAATTCTCTTTTCTTTGTGTGTTTTTTTTCTTTTCTTTCCTTTTTCTTTTTGGTTCTTCCTCTGGTTCTCCTCATCTTTACGTTTGCCAGTTATCCCTGTACAGTTTTCAAAGCACACGAGGAAAGTGTCTTATTTCTAATAAAATCAAAAATGTGTAAATACCCACCTTGTCTATTTTCTTTAAATCTTTCTTGAAGGTAGGAATGGCAAAAGGGAAAAAAATCAGAATGCAACTGGTAGGTTTTATAAACCAGAAGCAGGATGTTTTCTCCAAGCAGGTCGTTGATAGATAGAGATAGTTAGTTAGATACATTGTTAGTTCGATAGTTCGATAGTTCGATTGTTAAATAGTTAGATAGTTAGACAGACAGACAGACAGACAGACAGATGATAGATGATAGCTAAAGAAAGAAAAAAGAAAGAAAAGAAGAAAAGAAAGAAAAGAAAGATGGATGAGAGAAAGAAGGAAGATAGATAGATAGATAGATAGATAGATAGATAGATAGATAGATAGATAGACAGACAGATATAGACAGTTGCTAGATGATAGATAGATAAAGAAAAAGTAAGTAAGATGGATGAGAGAGAGAGAAAGAAGAAGAAAAATTAGATAGATGATAGATAGATAGATAGATAGATAGATAGATAGATAGATAGATAGATAGATAGATAGAAAGAAAATATAAATATAAATCAGAAACTGGGGCTCGTGATCATGCCTCGGTTTACTCCTTCGTTGGGTTTAAGCCATGCTTGCAAGGACTTTACATTAGAGTTTTTTAAAAAGAGATTGAATGGTATAGTGTCTCCTGCTTTAGTAGAGGACTAGATAACCTCCAAGGTCCCTTTCAACTCTGTTATTCTGTTGGGGATACCTCCTCTGATTTTGACTGTGCTGTGATTCAGAGGACAATCACAGATCCGTCCAGCACAGGAGAAAACCAGCCAAGAACTAATAGCAAATTTCTTAAGGGTGAGAGCAATCGACCAATGGAATAGATTCGTTTAACGATGACATTGTTCACTGAACATCCACAGCGATTCCCTTCACAACTCTTGCCAATCAACCAAATGGAACAGCGTGACTCTGGGTGCTCCAACACTGGAGGTTTCTAAGAAGAGATTGGCCACAGCCCTTTGTCCAGAAAGGTATAGGTATTTTCTTGATCAAGCAAAGGGGGTTGGACTAGATGACCTCCCACGTCCCTTCCAACTCTGTTATTCTGTTAGGGACACCTCCTCTGACTTTGGGCAAAGCTGTGATTCGAAGGAGAGCATCAGGGTCCTTCTGCACCATTACGTTCTGATTAAGGCAAACCAAGTGACTGGAAAGGACCATCAGGCAGCTGTCTCAAAAAATCTGTTGAGAGAAGTTTAAAACAAGGCTGATGAGGCCCCGCTTCTTCTCTCCCAGCCAACTCCAAAGGATGGCCAGGAGGTTGTGAGAGGCAGATGCAAAAGGCATAAAAATGAGCAATCAAGTGCCCCGGTTGTGGCAATTTATGTTGTTGTTTATTTAGAAAATGTATAGGGTTGCCCAACCGGTGGACTGGTTGCTTTTGTGGTGTGGAGACGATAACGTGGTCCTCAACACCAATAAGACCAAGGAGCTTATAGTGGACTATAGAAGGAACATATCAGACATCTATCCCTTGCTTATCAGTGGAGACCGAGTGGAGCAAGCGGACAGTCTTAAGTTTCTGGGTGTTACCATAAAAGAGGACCTGACCTGGGGTGCTCACATTGCAGTCCTGGTCAAAAGGGCCCAGCAGAGATTATACTACCTGAGACTTCTCAGAAAACAACAACTGAATGAAAAACTGCTGGTGACCTTCTCTCGCTGCACCATAGAGAGCATTTTAATACACTGAACCTCTGTATGGTTTGTCAATTGCACAGTGGCAGATAGGAAAGCACTCCAGAAGGTGAACATCATTGCCCAGAGGATCATTGGTTGCTCTCTCTCCTCTTTGGAAGAGCTTTCTAGCTCCCGCTGCCTTAAGAAAGTTCAAAACATTTTTAAAGATCCATCTCATCCTGGGAACCTTTTTTTGAACTATTACCATCTGGCAGACGGTACAGGACAATAAAAACAAGGATAAATAGGCTGAAAAACAGCTTCTGTCTCAGGGCAGTAGCTCTTTTGAATTCTGCTATATAGTGCAGTGTTGGTGCAGTTCAATTTTGGTTCAATGTGTGGAGTGTGAAGGATGTGTGTTTGTGTTTCTTTTCATGGTCGTGATGTGCACTGAAGATGGTGTTTGATTTCGTTGTACAAGGTGCAATGACAATAAAGTAAAGTAAACCCACTCACGGTGTCACCCAGTGGCTTACAGAGATAAATCCCCAATATGTAAGCCATCAAACCTTTACTTTCCTAGTGACAACAATGAAAGTTTACTGTTTGATGGGCTCCATATCACTGCTGGCCTCCCCAGGGTCATTGGTAGAACCATGTCTCCTGGGGCTTTTGGAAGAGTATCAAGGTAGCCAGTCCTATCCCTGCAGGGATGATCTTCCACAAGGAGGGAGCCACCATGGAGAAGGGCTCCTAAAGAGAGAGAACCCAAGGCACCTGAAGGCCAGACAAGGAATGACGGATGGGAACTGATCAAGGAACAAATGCTGTTCCATTAGCTGATTGTTCTCAATGTCAGAAAATTTATCCTTATTTCCAGGGTTTTTTTTAACATTTTTTTAAACATTTTATTTGATTTGTTAATTGCTTACAAGATACAGGTATAAGAATAAATATAGCTTTGAATATATGAGATAGATACTTGTCAGAAAAATAAAAAACAACAGGACAGGAACGGTAGGCATGATTGGTGCACTTATGCACGCCCCCACCAGGCCTCTTAGGAAGGGGGTGAGGTCAATAGTAGACAGGTTTAATCTCTCCTTTATCAGTTTCCGTCCATTATTCCTTGTCTGGCCTTCAGGTGCCTTGGAAAACAGCTTGACTCCTTCCTCTCTGTGGCAGCCCCTCAAATATTGGAAGACTGCTATCCTGTCTCCCCTGTTCCTTCTCTTCCCTAGACTAGCCAGGCCCAGTTTCTGCAACTGTTCATCATATGTTTTCGTCTCCAGTCCCCTAATAATCCTGGTTGCTCTTCTCTGTACTTTTTTCTAGAGTCTCAACCTCTTTTTTATAATGTGGTGACCAAAATTGGATGCGGTACTCTAGGTGTGGTCTTACTAAGGCTTTATAGAGTGGTATTAGTGCCTCACTTGATCGCGATTGTATCCCTCTGTTAATGCAAATTAGGATTGCATTGGCTTTTTTTGGCTGCTGCTGCACACTGCTGGCACATGTTTAGCTGGTTGTCCACTAAGACTCCAAGATCCCTCTCACAGTTACTGCTATTGAGCCTGGTTTCACCCAGTCTATATGTGTACTTTTGGTTTTTCTTGCCTAAGTGTAAGGCTTTACTGACCTCCAAGGTTCCTGCCATCCCACCCTGTGGTTTTGTGTTCTGTGTTCCCTCCCCTCCTCTCTCCTGCTGAGGCTTAACTAATCACAAACCATTTTCAAACCTCTCCTGAGAAACAGCTGAAAGATGAAATGAAACAGCGGCTTAATCTGCAGGGATGAACTCTATCAACGATCCAATTATTTTGCATTTGGTGCCTTTTTTGTTTTCACAAGCCTGGGCAAATCTCCTTTGAGGGATGGAGCCTCCTTCGCTTGCTGTCCCTCTCCTGGGCAGGACCTGCCTTGAATTACAAACCAGAGTCCCATTAGCATATAAATTGATACTATGGGTTAGCGAAGGAAGTGGACTCATTGGACAGAATAATGTGAAGTGGAGTTGTGGAGATGATTCCTTTGGAGAACAGAGCGCACAATTTTGTGGTGTGTTCTTCATCTCGCTGGGAGTGTGAGAATGAACCTTGGTTTTAACTGCTGGTTTCTTTTTAGATTCAGAATAACTGAATAACAAAATAAGATGGGACCTTGGAGGTCTTCTAGTCCAACCCCTTGGTCTAGCAGGAGACCCTACACAAGGGGTGTCAAGCTGGATTACTTGGAGGGCCGGAACAGCATTGTAGTTGTTCTCTGTGGGCCAGCTAACGGGAGGAGACAAAATGGACAGCACCTCCTGCAGCACCCTGCCAGTCAAAACAGGGCACGGGGACTGCAGGCAGCCCCTGTACAGCTTGTTTCCCACCCCAGTTTTCTGCAGCATTCTGCTGGCCAAAAACAGGCCATGCAGAGGCCCCTATGCCCGTTTTTGTCTGGCAGAGTGTTGCTGAAGGCCAGGGAAGCAAAACATGAGCTGTGCGGAGGCCTCACAGGTCTCTACACAACCTGGTTTTGCTGACAGAGTGCTGTAGAGGCCATGGAGGCCAAAAGCAGGCCACAGGGGGCCAGAAACAGCCTCACCATGGCCCACTTTGGCCAGCAGAGGCACCGTGAGCTGGTTCTTTGATATTTCCAGGTTGGCCCTGTGAGTCAGATTTAAACACCCTGTGCCAGATGCGGCCCATGAGCCTTGAGTTTGACACCCCTGCCCTACACCATTTCAGACAAAATGGTTGTCCAGTTTCTTCTTTGAAACCTCCAGGGTTAAGAGACAAGTCACTCCATTCAATGGTGGGATTCAATATTTTTTGCTATTGGTTCTCTGGACATGGCGTAATGGGCATAGTGTGGCTTGGTGGGCATGGCAAGAGAAGGATGCTGCAAAATCCCCATTCCCTCCCTGTTCTGTATGGAACTTGGTAGGTTCCAAGTCCCTTGTTCTGATTGGCCGAAAAGGCCACTTACGGATTGGCTCACTAAGAACCAATCGTGAAGCCACCAAAGTGCGGGAATTATACTCTCACACACACGTGGTCCCTTGCCCAAGCAGCAGGCAGCCGCATATAAAAGGGCTGCTGCGGCTTGGACTCGACACGTTCCGTTATCTTTGCCCTAGGCAAATTTAAATGAAGAGAGTGGTTGTTGTTTGAACTCGTCTGTACACCTGCTCATCTTTTTGGAGCGGAACCTCCCCCACCTAACCTGCTTTCCAGGTCTTCGTTCTTCCAGCTGTGCAGAGGCAAACTAAAAGAAGCCCAGCCAATTAGCTGGACTATAACTCGGAGGCACGGAGATAGATGAGGGCGGGACATTCAGAAGTGGGATTTTGCCGGCTGCTCCAAACTATCAAAATTTCCACTTCAATTCCACCTGAACTAGGTCAGGCTGCTGAATAACTCTGATTCCACTGCTTCATTGTTTCAAAGATTAATAGCGAAATTTCTCACTCAATTCTAGGCATTGCACTTTCTCTCTTGATTAAGCTTCCATCCATTGGCTCTGTCTTCAGTGTTTTCGGAGAATATTTTTATATTCAATATTTTTAAGCAGCACGCTTCACTAATTCTTCACTCTCTTTGCTTTCCCTCTGAGATTTCCCTCTCTCTCTTTCAAAATGTATTCTGGAAAATAACAGAAGAGAAAAGGACAGAAAGAAAAGATAGAAAGGAAAATGACAGAGAATTGCTTCTGATTTTCTTTGCATCAAAATATGATTAAAAAATTATCTTTAGCTGTAAGATGACAAAAAAGCTCACTTTTTAATCTATTTTTCCCCAATCAGTTGGTCTCCTCCACTATGACCGAGGGGTGGGGACAGTTTTCAACCTCCTTGGGCTCCAGAGGCCTTTCTTGAGCCTCTGAGAGGGTGAAAATGGTTGTCAGCTTTGGGAGCCATATTAGCACCAGATGCATCCACAATGCCACCTTCTTGAGCCTGGGAAAATGGAAGGGTGGAATTTCTTGGAGTGTATGTTCTTATACATAATAACATTCTTCTTCGAAGTCAAGGTCATGTTATTTCTGCACCTGATTGAGAGGACATCTCAAGTTGGGATGGATGGTGATTGGGGCATTTGTAATTGTTTACTTATTGAAAGGAAACCTGGAACTTTCAGATTTGGGATTTCCCAGATGTGCCAGTTTACTACTCTAATAAAATGAACCTTTGAGAAGATGTCTGTCTTGTTGGAGTTGAGGTTTTCTGGAATGCTGACAATGGCCTTCTTAGACTCCAGAGGCCCTCCAGAGGCCAGAAACGTGCCTGTTTCTGGCCTTCTGGAACTTCTGGGAGGCCCATTTTTTGCCCTTCCCAGGCTCCAGAGGCTTTTCTCAAGCCTTCAGGGGGGTGAAAACGGGCTCCCCCAGGCTCCAGAGCCCTCCAGAGGTACTCTGGAGTCCAGAAACTTGCCCATTTTCACCCTCCNGCCCTTCCCAGGCTCCAGAGGCTTTTCTCAAGCCTTCAGGGGGGTGAAAACGGGCTCCCCCGGGCTCCAGAGCCCTCCAGAGGTACTCTGGAGTCCAGAAACTTGCCCATTTTCACCCTCCATGTGGGCCCTGTGCTTACCTGGTATCCAAAACAGGCCGCATGGTGACTACGGGGAGGGGCAGGGCAGGGTGGGATTTACCCGTTCACCAAACCAATAATTAAAATGATCAAATTAGCTACTGGTTCGCCTGAACTGGGGTGAACCAGTAGCATCCCATCCCTGTGTTCATAATGCCTGTTGTTAGTGACTTTTTAGATTTTGATTGGGTGTGCTGATCGCTGCCTTTTAAGTTGTTGGCTGCTGTTTGCTTGTGCTGCCCTGCCCTCACCTTCTAAGTACTTGATAGACTGGTGGTAAATCAGCACTCCTATTGACTGTTGAAGAGTCCATTTCCTAGGCTTCAATCACTCCCCTGGCTGTTTTTGTCCCTGCTCATCCAACAATCTTGTAGCTGCAAAATTGAATGTGTCCTTGTTCATTTCATTGAGAGGCTACCAACAAGTTGAGGTCTCCTTGTCTGTCTGTTTGCTTGTGTTCTTGCAATCCAGTGATTAGCTTCATCCCCAACTGTCCTACATACTCATAGGGGCAATCTATGATTATATGAACCCAGGATGCTGCAACTGGTTATAAGTGTGAAGTAGTTCCCAGGCACCTGAAATCCAGTCAAGGAATCCAAGAGAATTTTGAAGCAATTTCATAACCCCAGTTTGAGTTTTAGTCTTAGCTGGTTATTACTCATGCTAAACCAGAGTGCCATTTCCATCCTTAACATCAAGAAATATTGCTTTAAAAAAGAAAACAGGTTCTGCTGCCATCATATCCTGAAATTCTTTCCAGCTGACAGAATGATGACTTCAAAAGATTG
Source organism: Laticauda laticaudata (assembly GCA_004320025.1). Classification (NCBI taxonomy): domain Eukaryota; kingdom Metazoa; phylum Chordata; class Lepidosauria; order Squamata; family Elapidae; genus Laticauda; species Laticauda laticaudata. The sequence goes on from BHFT01002343.1 coordinate 84,994, forward strand.
CTTGGAGCCTTAAAATATTGCCACATCTGTCAAGGAACAGATTTTGCTGCAAATAAGAGATTAGGAGTTGGGAGCTGAGATTGTACCCAGTGACAACTCAACTTATGTGCCAAAAGAAAAAGAAACCTGAGAAATTCAAACTGACTCACAGAAGTAGGATTCACAGAATCCTGACTCACAAAAGTAGAAGACTAAGAGATGATGTAGAGGAATGCATAAAAGCAGCCTGAGATATTTCCTTGGCAGTGTGGAAATCCCTAAGAATGATCTATATTGCTAAAAGAATAACAGAGTTGGAAGGAACTTGGAGGTCTTCTCGTGCAACCCCCTGGTCAAGTAGAAGAACCTATACCATCTCAGATGAATGGTTGTCCATCATCTTTTTAAAAAACTCCGATGTAGGAGCATTCACAATTTCTGAAGGCAAGTTGTTCCACTGTTTAATTGTTCTCACTGTCAGGAAATTTCTCCTTAGTTCTAGGTTGTTTCTCTCCTTGGTTAGTTTCCATCCATTGCTTCTTGTCCTCCCTTCAGGTGTCTTTGGAGAATAGGTTGATCCACTCTTCTTTGGGTCAGCCCCTTAGCTATTGGAAGACTACTGTCATGTTTCTCCTACTCCTTTTCATTAAATGAGACATACCCAATTCCAGCAACAGTTCATCCTATGTTTTAGCCTCCCCTAATCATCTTTCTTGCTCTTCTGTGCACTCTTTCCAGAGTCTCAACATTTTTTTATATATTGTGGTGAGCAAAACTGGATACAATATTCCAATGGCCAAAGCATTATAAAGTGGTAGTAACACTTCAGGGCAAGAAATGATCATAAATGCAAGCCAGTGGCTGAGCACTCAAAATGTGGTTGCATCACTGAAAGGGATAATCTGGTCTTCAGAAATTTGGAATTGGGCAGTAAGTATCTTTTTGAGATGTCCATTATAACTTTAAATGGTTGCTAAGCAACCAATCATGACTAACTGTGTAGACCGAATTACTGCTACCTAGACAAAGACATTATTTTCCATCATGGTCAAATCAACCAATTTATTGTTCATTTTTCTTTGTAGTACATCACATTTTCAGTCTTGCAATGACAGTGTACCGGCTGTATCCCGTCCTTTTTATGTACACATAGTATGACACATCCTGGTTGTAACCAGTATTCTCCAAGTCATACATTTATAGTCTCTTTTAACTGTATATTGTGATACTTCATAGTTATAACCTTTATTTTCATACTTATACCATAACATTCCATATATTTATCTCACTCCTTTCCCTTTTCTACTTTCCTCTCTTTCTTTCTCATCCCTTTTCCTCTTCACCTCTCTTCTCTTCTCTCTCCTCTTCTCTGCTTCCCTTTCTATTCCTCTCTCCTGCTTGGGCAGAGGGTTGGACTAGATGACCTACAAGGTCCCTTCCAATTCTGATTATCTGTTTTACCCTACTCCTCCCTTCCCTTTCTCACTCTCCTTCTCTACTTTCTTCACCTTTCTTTTCAAACTTTTAATTTTCATCAGCAGAACTTTATAGTTTATAATTGCATCCTATTTTCCTACTTTTTTTCCCTTCCTTGTCCCAGACTTGATATAATGTCCATTGGAGGGAAGAATTTGATAGAAGAAAATATGGGTGAAGAAAGTATTTCATTGGTGATTAGACAATTGTAGCGGGAGACAAATTCTGGAGATTAGATTAGCAACAAGGCATGAACAATGATGAATAAGGGGAAAAAATCTTTGTAATACATCTGAAATACTATCTTGTTTGCAACTGAGCAAACCCCAGTGAAATCACTCAAGCTAATTTGGAGAAGATGACAGGAGCATTTGCATGTTAGCCTCTTCTCCAAAGTTGAAATATTTTCCACATTGGACAGCAAATTGAAAAGGACAACAACCAAGTATTAGAAATCTTGTGGTCCCCTCACATTCTAAACTTATGGAAAGCACCTACTCCAGATATCTCAGCAAATTAAGCAGAAATGTAGACTGTCATGCTAATTATCTGCCATCTGGTCACTTCTATCTCTGTTAGCTTTTAATTGCTGTTTATTTTTGGCATCTGCTTTGGCTGTTTAGCAGCCTTGAGTAAGACAGAGAGGGAGGGAGGGACAGGGGAAGGAGGGAGAGAGAGGAAGAGAGAAGGAGAGAAAACTAATAGAGGGAGCAAAACAGAGAAAGAGATAAAAAGAGAGGAGAGGGAAAGAGAGAGGGAGAAATAAAGAATGAAAGAGGAAGAGAGGGAGATGGGTGGGGAGAGAAAGAGAAGGAGAGAGAAAAAGAATGAAGGGAGTGAAAGAGAGAAAGAGATAAAAATATAGAAGAGGGAAAAGAGAGAGGGAAAGTGTGTATGTGTGTGTGAGAGAGAGAGAAGGAAAGAAAAAGAGAAGAGGGAAAGAAAGAGGGAAAGAGAAATATTGTTTGTGAGAGAGAAAGAGAGAGAGAGAAGGAGAGAAAAATAATAGAGGGAGCAAAACAGAATGATAAAAAGAGAAGAGAGAGGGGAAGAAAGAAAGATGAAAGAGGAAGAGAAGGAAATGGATGGAGGAGAGAGAGTGAAGGAGAGAGAAAAAGAATGAAGGGAGTGAAAGAGAGAAAGATAAAAAATATAGAAGAGGGAAAGAAAGAATGTATGTGTGAGAGAGAGGGAGGAGAAAGATTGTGTTTGTGTGTGTGTGTGTGTGAGAGAGAGAGAGAGAGAGAGAAGCACAGAGAAAAAGAGAAGAGGAAAAGAGAGAGGGAAAGACAAAGTGTGTGTGAGAGAGAGGGGGAGAGGGAGGGAGGGAGAGAGCAGACTGAATGTCACTGCGACTTACATCTGTTCAGCACCTTGACAGATCCATTCAGTAGGAATTACATTGGAACCTAAGAGCTCACACAAGGGTAGAAGCCAACAACTTCATTGTCCTGCACAACCACAGCACACATTTTAACACTCAGTGTCTCTGAAAGAGGAAAACCACAGTCAAGAGAGCCCTGTGTCTCTTGGCAATGTTGTGAGAGTTAAATCTGAGGAAAACCATCTCCTACCAGAAGAGTTGTCCATTAACAAACAAGTGACCAATGGAAAACAGAAGAAGCTCCCATGAGAAAATCACTGGGTCCGATATGGGATTCAGGAGGATGAATTTTGTTTTTGGGGAAAAAAATCACTGAAATAAGCAACCAAAGGATTTGGAGGCAGATGCAAAGAAAGGCACAAACAAATTTGTCATGCAGGGGGTGGAAAAACTCCAGTTAAATAAGGAATCAAAGGATTTGGAGACAGTCACCATTTTAAAGTACTTTTTATTGGTACCCACGACTAGAGGGATGGCTGGGCTTCCTGCCAAAGGTGCAGAGCAGAGCCCTGCAGCTCTCAAGGTTACAGGTTATACAACGTCTGAAATCATACATAATAATTACAAAGACAATGCAAATTACAGTGTGACCTTTCCAGCCTGCATGTGGAGTCTGGAACATGAAGTGACCTTTTTGTGAGCTAATCTGGGGCCTGCAAATTCTACATTTTTAAAGAGGCTCCAAGCTCATCCTTTCTACCCAGAGAGCAGTGCTGTTTATTCTGCCCATAGACTGACTTGTGTCACATCAAGGAAAAGGCAACAATCTGCTTTCTAGCATTGATATTGTTCCATTCGGAAATAAGTTGCGTGAGACCGGGTTCCAACAACAACTCTTTTATTTAAACAAGTAAGGCAATGGTTATGGAACAACAGCCCAAGCCGCAGCAGCCCTTCTTATAGCGGCTTGCTCACGGCTTGTGGCCAATGACAGTTCTTTGAGTGTTCCCGCTGTAAGGCGGGCCAATCGGATTGGTTCCTTAAATAGCCAATCCGAAAACGGCCTTCTCGGCCAATCAGATTAAGGCACTTGGAACCTACCAAGTTCCATACACAACACCCCTCCCCCCTTGGTTTCG